>JANITX010000212.1:87623687-87633894 GCA_027564395.1 Erythroxylum ulei | reverse complement strand
GACAAGGGGCAGGGTCGTCCTTCTCATTCAGGGAAAGACAAGAGTTCTCAGGCTGGCAACATAACGGAAACAACTCAGAGAAAACAGATTTTACTCCAGCAAGCTTTACCACCTGGAGCACCCAGTAATATCCTGGTATGATCCTTACTTCACTTGGAAATAGTATTTGTTGTGCAATTGTGTTAAGGATCTGTTTCCTGACGGTTGGTGATTTTTGGGTTTTTGTCGAATTTCAGCACGGCCCTGCTTTTATCTTCCCTTTGAGTCAACAACAGTCAGCAGTCACTAACTCTGTTCGGGCTAGTGCAAAATCCCCCCTGCCTGCAGGAGGGGCTACTTCAAGTGCTTCTAGTTCTGCGTCAGTTAGTGCCAGTTCAACAGCGGTAGTTACTGGTCCAGCAATGAGCTTCAACTACCCCAATATGCCTGGCAATGAAACCCCGTACGTAGCAATATTGCAGAATGGACCGTACACTATCCCTATTCCTGCACATTTAGGGCCAGCTCCAGCTTATAGAGGGACGCATCCTCAGCCTATGCCTTTCTTTAACGGGACCTTCTATTCTTCTCAAATGCTCCACCCTTCACAGCTTCAACAACAGCAACCACCTCCGACGCAGTTGCAACAAAGCCAACAAGGACACCAACACCAAAGTATTTCTAGTGGTTCCTCATCATCCCAGAAGCATTTACAGAATCAAGTCAATCAGCAGAGGCCACATGGAAGTGTCACTAATGGAAGTAATGGGAATTTGCAAGGCTTCCCGACCACCAAAACCCAGACATCGCAATCATTGCAGCTTCAGCAGCGGCAACAAGGCCAGAATGCTCTCCATCAGGCTGGGCTTGAGGGTGAATTAGGCAGTGAAGATAGCCCTTCAAGTGCTGATAGTCAAGTGCCTCGAGCAAGTATGAATATATATGGTCATAATTTCACGATGCCTATGCACCCGCCAAATTTTGCTATGATGCATCCAGCATCAGTTAGCACAAGTGGTGTCAACAATGCTGGTGGCAATCCTAGTGAAAAGAAACAGCTGCAGCCGCAACCTCACGGTACGAAGGCTGGGGTTGAACTTCTTCCTTCTCAGGCTTTTGCCATGTCATTTGCTTCTAATGGAGCTGCAACAGCTGCAGGCTTGGATATTTCAGCGATCGCACAAAATCATGCGATTCTTCAAAGCCTTCCCGAGACTGGAAGTCATGGCTATCAGTTTATGGCAGCTGCTGCGGCTGCTCAAGCAGCACAGCACAAGAAGAGGGAGAATGAATTTTCTAGTGTGGAAGATGAGAGAAAGTCACTGGCAGGTGGAAAGACTGCACCAACCAGCGGGCAGTTGATTGCTTTTTCTCGTCCAGACCTAACAGATGCATCTGTTTCAGCAGCGCCTAGCAGCACTGTGATTGATAGCTCAGCACGAACTCTTAACGTAGGATCTGCAACAGCACGGACATCCAATGATGTTACATCAGCTGCTATGAATAGTACAAATATTTCTATGCAGCAGCAACTGCAACGGACCCAACAACAACAACCACAACCACAATCACAGCAAATGATTCAACTTCAGAAGCAGCAGTTATTGGCACCTTCTTCTCCTGCTTCTGCGAGAAGCAAAGCGCCAACAAGTAGTGGAAATGTTTATGCGGACCACATTTCCACGCCATCATCAGTTGCTGCTAAATTCCCTAATGTGCTCTCTGGCTTTCCTCAAAATCTCGTGCAGAGCAGCAGTAGCTCAGCTCAATCTCCTCATTGGAAAAATTCTGTTAGGTCGACCACATCCCAAATGCCTTCTCAATCTTTTGCTTCAACTTCATCATCACTCAAAAACCTTTCACAACAGCAAGGACGGACTCAACAGGGCCACACACAAATATCTTTTGCAACTAACTCAAAATCATCAGCTATTTCACAAGGACAACCACCAGCCAATAGCAATCAATCCCCATCTCCTTCAATGGGAGTGGGTTCACCTACGACATCATCCATTTCTAAAGGTGCGGGTGGAAGCCCAAGGACAACTTCCACCTCCACAAGTAATAAAGCAGGGCAGGCTTCTTCACTATCATCTCAGCAGACTAAGACCAACTCTCTGCAAACACAGAAGTCATCTCCAATTGGGGGAAGGAATATTCAACCAATCCTTGGTCATCCACATAACATTGTTCCTTCATCTAGCCCCGGAGCAATGCCACAATTACAGCAGCAACAGCAACAGCATCAACAACAGGTAACAAAGCATGTGTTGCAGCAACAGATGATGTATGCGAATGCATACATGCAAGCTCAAGTTCATCGTGCAACAAATTTATCAAATACCTCTTCGCCTGCAAGTGGCTTTTATCTCCAAAGACACCGAGACCAACAGCAGAAGCAACCACCAGGGTCATCAGGAGCGTCAACAGGAATGCTTTCCTTGTCGAATACTAACACCAGTGATCCTTTAAAGGCAGTTGTTTCTGCTGGTGCAGCAGCTAGCAATATTAAAGGCGGTGGCTTGCCTGCACAAGGTCTTGTTCATGCTCAGTTTGCTGCTGCTACTGGACAGTCCGCAGGGAAGGCACATCAGCTTCTGTCTGCTAGCTTTCCTTATGGACATGCTGTTCCGGCTGCAGTTCAGGTGAAACCTGCAGAACAGAAACAGCAAGCGGGGGAGTAAAAGTATTTATTGGGTTCTCGAACCCCAGGTGTGGGTGTGAAAAGACAACGAAGGTTGAATAAGATTGGAAACTTTTGGAATACCTGTTAATGACAATTTCAGCACTTTCTTGCTGAATGAGGAGATCTGAAGGAGCTGGGGAGGACTGAATGAAGGGTGCTGCAGCACACAATTTTGGATGAAGGTGAACTTGTTGGGAAGGTATGCAAAACGAATATATGGAATGTCTTTAGCCAGCAAAATGTGTATTATTATCTTGTATACTTTGTTTATAATCTGACCGAGTTAGATGATTCTCAAGCCTCTAATTGCAAGAAGAAGGGAAAAAAATATAATTGAGATGGGTTTTCGTGACAAGAGGATGGGGCATAAAGTAAGGTTGTCAAACAAGCTATTATTTTGGTAGGACCCAACCTATTCTTTTTGTTTCTTTGTAATGGATGGTACTCACTCCGATGTTAGAATTTTTCTTTTTCCTCTTAATTCTTAATGGGAGAGGCATTCCATTTGCTAGAATGAGCAATTGGACAGTTTCAATCATCTATCAACAGTATGAACATTATATATGCAGTCTGGCAAGTATAAGAGTTGACCTTGAACTCCTTCAAATGTTCAAATGTTCTTCCTGTTTACTTTTTTTTATCTGCTGGATTCGCTCCTGTGAAACAAGAAGGGAATGTTATTATATAGTTGGGCAGGGTTCAAGCATGTATTAGAATTGAGACACTGCTCAGTAATTGTCATAAGGGAAAGGCATATGGGCATGGAGAGACCCCTTGCCATATGAGTCATCAAATGTACATCAACATCTCACTGACCCTCGTTTTCAATCAATTATTATAACAAGACCCTTTATACCAAACTTTCACTACAAGTTTCGTTTGTTTATCCTTTCCCAGCGGTAAGCATAAGAACATTATAGGGATAATCCTCATCATATGATTCAGCTTCTTTTGGAAACTTAGATCTAAAATCTGAATTTATAAATTTGAGACAAAGTACCAATTTAATAATTTAACTGTGTGACAGTGGGAATTGCTCATTTGAGATTTATTGATTGTGTATTAATGTATGACATTATATCTAGTTATGCAGCCATTTGTGATTTATTGATTGTGTATTAATGTATGACATTATATCTAGTTATGCAGCTTAAATAACAGAATTTATTTTATTTTTAGATAAATAATTAAAAGTGTTAAATTTTTAATTTTTTAATTTTATTGTTCAAAATTTTAAAATTTCCAATTAAATGTCTAAAATTTTAAGAATTAGACAACTAAGTTAAATATTAATCTTTTGATTAATCAATCACATTAATATTAATATTAACAGAAAGAATATTTTGAGTTTTAAAATCGTAAATACTTAATTAAAATTTTAATAAACTATACAAAAAGTTTTTAAAATTAAAAAAATTGTAATTTATTTTTTTTCCTTTTTCATTACGAAAACATAATGAAACAACCATTTCAATTGGTGGCTTTTTTATTCTTTTGTTCCTACCAAAACGTATGGTAATATTATTCTTTTACAGTAAACTCCAAAACATTCCTTTGGAACTTTTGAGTTTAGGGTCATTTAGCAAGACAAAGACACAATGTATCCAGTGATATAAGTCAAGCTTACCATCTAAAAGGTGGGACCTTTACACCAAAAACCAAGACTTTTGGTAGCCCTTTCACATGCCCTTTTATTTAACATATTAACAAAATAATGCAACTATGCACTATCGGGATATGCATAAATATTTAACAACTATAGTATAATTATTCTATAATAAAAAGTTAACATACTCCCTATGCAAGATTTTTCGTTTTGTTAGAATTTGGAGCGAGTCGTAACGTACGTAACTTTTTATTTGTATTTTTATAAAAAAAATTAGCTTCGTAACTTCAAATTTATAATATCACCATCGCAAAGGAGTAACTTTACCGATAATTGTTATTTGTAAGAATCGACAATAATATCTTGTTTATATATTCACATCTCCAACATCTTTTGTTATTAAATTTCTAACTTTTAATTGGTGTTTTTGTTGCAATCTAAATACATTAAAATAGGTCGTTAACATCTTTATAATATTTTAATATATTAATAAATTTTATTATATGTCAATGTTAAAAAAATATTAGTCTTTATTAATAAATTGTATAGTTAATAATTTAATATGATTTTAAATTTGACTAAGTTTGTTTTAATTCAAAATTAAAAACTTTGAATCTATATTATTTTAAGTTAAATTTGAACTTGAAATCGGGTTTTGTATTGAAAAATTTGCTCAATTTAAAATTAAAAAAATGTTGAATTTTGAAAAAAAGACTGATTATTTATAGAAAAAGACAACTATAATTAATTAATTATTATGTCATAAGACAAGGACTTCGGATCTGCCGCAAGAATGATATTTGCAGATATTGAGAAATATAACAATTAATTAATTAATTTTAAAATCATCTCTTCCTCTTTTTTTCTTTTTTCTTTTTCTTTATCCCAGGTATCTATTACTAAATATTTAAAAGTGATGTAGGTATTTTAGAAAATTATATCTTCTTTATTAATGATTAAAAAATTCAATCTGTTTGGTTGGTTTAACTACAAAAATTTTTAATTAGTTAATTTTTTATTTCAATTTTTAACGTTCCGATTGGGTTTTTATTAATAATTTTTTTTGTTAAAAACCAATCAGTTTATTGATGAATTGGTCAATTTTCTTAAATTAATAAATTTTTATAAACTAAAATAAATAAATAAATTTTTATTTAACAATATATTTTTTTAATTAAACTTCAAATTCTTCGATATATAAGGATAATCTCTTTCGAATATATATCAAATTCTTCAATTTTATTCAATCTTTAATAAGTTTTATAACGGTATAATATCAGTTGAACCTTTTAAATCTTAATTTTTTTGTCTTGACAATTTAATTGTCGGTATGATTTTTAAAATGTTTTTTTTATTGCTATAATATAAATATCTAAAAATGACATAATTAATATAATTGTGTTTTGAAAATGAAACGAATTATTCTCAAATTGAGACAAGACAACCCATTTAGAGCAAAGAGATTCGAGGATTGTTTTTAACTTGTTTAAATGAAGTAATTATATTTTGATGTTTATTATCAATATTTTACTAATATACAAAGACGTTATTTATCAATATTTTAATAATTGAATTAGTTTTTTTAGTGAAAACCTTAAATTGTTTATTTTTTTGGTTCTTTTTTTCCGATTTAATCTAGTTTAATGATTTTTGTTGTTGAGAGTATATCAGTTTATTAATTAATCGGCTAATATTTATAAATTAATCAATTTTTTATGATCAAAATAAACTAATAAATTTTTATTTAAGAATCTCTTTTTTCAATTAAACTTTAAATATTTCGATAATTAAGGACAGTCATTTTTTAAATTTTTAATTTTATTCGATCTTTAAATAATTTTATATCAGTTTAATACCGGTTGAATCTTTTAAACATTAAATCTCTTACCTTACCTTACCGAATAAAACATTTCTTTATACAAATAAGTTGTCGAAAGACTTTTTAAGGAGATACGTAGGAAAATATGTATATATAAGAAGACGCAATTTTTTATAGAAAGCCTTTTAAAGGGTCTCCGGATATATATTGTTTACTTGTTTCGTCTCTGTTGGATTTGCTTTGTTTAGAAACCTATCCACTCAAACTCAACATAATGGGGTTTTAGTTAATTAAGCATTTGCATGATATGCTTGAACGGTGCCTTTTCTAAAGTTCATTCACTGACCAAGCTAAACCGCACTACAAGGTTCTCATCGACAAGCCTACAATTCATCAACGGCCAATTCGATTCTTGAATCGAGTTGCCAAATGGATAATTAGTCTTGGTGTCTGCAAAGAATGTCAACAAGAATCAACTTCTGACCCAAGTTACCTGGATTTTATATACAAAAAGCGTGAAGTGGTGTTCGAATAACTTGCTAGAAGTTCAAACCAAGCGTCAAAAGAAGTTGGACATTCGCCACAGAAAAGGTCAAAGAAGGTATTCGATGGCTTAATAGTGAATTTCCATGCATGGAGTGAAGTTTTGTCATTTTAAAAGATTGAATTAGAGACTAAATTATTGATTAGCAAGGTTTAGAAAATGATTACATGATATAGTTAGGCTCCGACACTTGACAAAATCCGCACCATTCTTTCGACGGGTTTGCGCCTTATCCAGGCTCACTCTTGACCTATTTTTATTTTGCTTTATTTTGTTTTCACGAAAATTCATCCTTAACACTTATAAAAAAAAAGATAATATAAAACCTTTTTTATTTTGCTAAAGGCTTATAAAATCTTAAGAAGGACCTATTTTAATTTATAATTTCTCTTGGTTATCTGGTTCGTCCGGGGAAAGATCGAGCTTAAAGAAATAATGAATGATCTTATCAATATATAAATGTATAACTTTCCAAAAATTTCAACTGCGCTTATATTGAATCAGGTTCAAGCTTTTCGTAACCCCTTCTTATCAATGGACTCTATCATGCTTTTCTTTATTCATGATTCGATATTCTGATATCCTAAGCGTAGAGAAACCACACCAATCTACCCCGAACTTAGCAGTTAAACTCAACTTTGCGAACTAGAGAAGTAAAAGCAAACTAATGCCAAAGTTGAATTTATAATAGGTGCTAGATTCATATCTAACTAAAGCATTGAAAGTTCTAAATTGAAATCGGTATTGATGCATCTCAATATATGCATTCTTTACTTAGATTTACAAAGATCTAATCTTATATTAAAAGTATTGTCAATCAACCACAACCAAGTTTTCATCATACCATATATATATATGGACTACTAGCATATGGAGAAATTATATTGCGCTGCTTTACTTCGTATTTATTATATACTGATTTTATAATAGTTCGTTACGGGTTGAATTTATAAACTTTAAATTTTTTTTTGACCGATTCGATATTCGGTTTAATTTTTAAAATATTAGTTTATACAATAAAAGTAAGATGGATTGTTCGTAGTCAAAACTCAAACGAGAAGTACGTGTAATGAAGCTTTCTATTATTCTAACTAACATTGCTTGCACGTGGGTCCACATCCACGTGGCACATTAGGCGGTGACCGTCACCGCACACACCAAAATTTGAAAATAGAACATAATCCTTTTGTCCATACCCAAAAGCTCGAATCTTCCGATTTCAATACAAAGATTGATTATTGGTGTCTTTCTCTGACTAAGCAACTTATTTTAAGTCACTTAGGCCTAATTGAGCCTGTGGTGTGTCACTATCCCAAGTAGGAGAATTAATAATCATAATGGTCAAAACAATCCAAGTTCCGATGTACTCCTCCAACTTAAAATTATATGGTTTCTATAACACCTTCGTAATAAATATACATTACACAAAATTAAATTAAGACAATAGTTAGGTCTCGGGTTTCAATTTCAAAAGATGATTATTATTAATTCATAAGATTAATGATTAAAAAATTTAATCGGTTGAGTTATTTAACTTTTCTATTCAATTTATTTTAATAATTTTTGGTCAAAAACTGATAATTTTATTAATTAATTGGTCATTTTTTATTAATTAATAATTTCTTATAAAGTAAAATTAATTTTTATTTAATAATCTCTTTTTTAGTTAAACTTTAAAATTTTTTATTGGTAAAATTTTTCAATTATATTTTAAATTTTTTAATTTTATTGAGTCTTTAATAAATTTTATAATATTTTAAACCTGAATCTAGTTTTTTAGATCATCTTAGGGTTTTTTTTTTGTTATTTAATTAAGGGGAGAGGATGAAAGTGGCATCTCTCAATGTGCTTATTATAATATGTATATAGGTGGTAGATACCATAAAGCCTTGTCCCACGATTTGTTTCATGCCGCGTCTTGAAACTCAGATTAGTCATCGGATTGGTGGCTTTATTGGTCACTGATTTGACCGGTTCAACCACCGGTTGAACCGGTGTGACGTAATAATTATACAATAATTATATTTAATTATATATAATATTTAAAAATAAAAAATAAAAAATTGTCTGACTGGTCAATTAACCGGTTCAGACTGGGTCAATTTATAGCCGATTTTGAAGGGTAAACCGGATCGGACCACCGACCGATTACCCGTCGAATCGGTCGGACCGGCCGGGTTTAAAAACAAAGGTTTCATGTCATGTGCCATGACACTTTTTTTTTTCGCAACAAAATTTTAAATGGCTTATTTAATAAATTAATGATTTAACATTTAAAAAATCAAATTAATTAATATTAATAAATTAAACATGTTTTATTTTTTTGACCATAGTATAGTATTTTATAACATGACTTAAGTCAAAATAACATTTTATAAAAAAGACGTTAGGTAAGTTACATTGTTCCCAAGTTAACGGAGTCCTTTATTTGATGTTTTTTAATGTCTATCATTTTCTTCACGGAAGTAATGTAATGCAATTCAAACATTGGTGAACTAATGATATTATTAATAATTTCCCTTTTATTATAATTTAATTTTAAGTAGAAGGTTTTATGTTTTTTATACCATCTAAAATTATTATTTACATATAAGTATTAACAAAAGACTATTTAATGATTATTAATAAATTATTCTAATTGAATTTATTATTAAATTAAGTTTGATTAATTATATAAAACGTGAAATAGCATACTTGTTGCTATACTTTCGAATCCATGGACATAACGCCAGATAAGTTAATTAGTTTACATTATTTATTATTTAATGTCCCCTCTCAAGCTTAACATTATTTATTTGGAATGGGCAAATAGAAGAGTCCCAAGTGATTCTCTTTCTTCCGCTGTAGTAAAGACTAAAGACATAACAGCTATTACTGACGGCTAAGGGTCACTAAAACAGCCACGTAGGTTCGGTGATGACGTTGCTTCCGTACCAGAACACGTGGCATCATCTCCGGCACTTCTCTTTTCCAAAAGGCGACAAAAGGAAGGGCGAGCAAGTTGTCAATTACATATAGAAATCTGTGGGCCCCGCGTGTGACGTGGTAACCTTGATCTCCCGTAAATTAATTCCTCTTTCTCTGGGTGTTGATAGAACGACGGAGAGCGCTGGCGCTTTAAACAAGGTGAGTATCTGATTGGATACAAAATTAAAAGAAGCTGCCCTCGCCACGTCATCGGATAATATCTAACCATACGGTAACGTTATCTCTTTTTCCTGTCTTTAGCGGAAAGATATTTTTTTTACTGGGCTTTTTGTTCGTTCGTGGGGAAAAAGAAAATGGTCGATGCGTAAGCGCTTGTAACGAGATCCGAGGCGAAGAATAAATTAGGGCAATTGCCTACGTGTCAAATTAGTGTTCACGACACGTCACGAAAACGACGTTCCCACGCAGGACTGGTCTGCTTTTTTTTAGTTCAGTGCACTGGCGGAATGCGAATCTCCACCATAATAAGCGCGTGCATTTTATTAAAAAAAAGCGCAAAACTAGAAGGGTTTGTTTTTTATTTTATTTTATTTTTTTTCGGTTTGTTGTTTTTTTTACTGGAAAGTGAATTTTGACCCAGCCAGT
>JANITX010000212.1:87609164-87620956 GCA_027564395.1 Erythroxylum ulei | reverse complement strand
GAGACCGCCCAAATCGTCTTCAAAGTCTGCTTCATCGACTCAAGAGGAGATTGAGATGGAGATCGCTCAAGTGTTGTATGGATTGATGAATCAGCCGCAAGGACCTTCAAGGGAGGATATGGTTGCAGGTGATGGCATGAAGTTTGATTCTTCAAAAGAGGTGAGCAACCACAAGCTCACTGCTGATGCTAAATCCAGAGTTTCGTCGCCGATCTCTAACTCTTTACCTCAGCCGTCTTCTATTCCATCAACTAATTCTAGCCCTTGCGCGGCTGCTCCTATGTCTGCGATTGGTGAGTTTCTTTGGGCTGTCAAAAAGCTCAAAACACAACTCCTCTTTTAACTTCTTCTCCAATGTTCTGTTCAGTGGCGGAGAAAATGGCGGAGAAAGATAGAAAATTTGGGATCAAATTAAGATTCCATATTTTCAGTCCACTTCCCAGGATCATGTCAACTTAACAGAACATAAAAGGTTCCACTTTTGGGGAATACTGACGGATTCTTTTCCCTTTTTGGGTATTGGTGAATTCTCATACAAATTTGCAGCACCGAAGAGGAAAAGACCGCGACCAGTAAAGGACGAGGATGAAAGTCCATCAAACTTCCCAGTTCGGAAAAGCCCCATTTCGTCTACAACCAAGGTGGACTTGGATCTGCCACCACAAATCGATAATTGTTCTTCCATCGTGGAGAAGAATTCAACACACCCAGTTGAAAATGGCGGAGTTTCATACGATTTGTTGGTCAATCACTCAGCTTCTGCATCAGCAGATTCGCAATTACAGCCGGATTCTCTGAAGGAGAATCTGTTGTCGGATTTGAAGCCGGTGACTGAAGATTCAGAGACTAAAGATATGTCTTTGACCAAGGAGGAGCCTGTGTCACCAAAGAAGGAATCTCCATCTAGGCTTAGATTGGAAGAAGATTGCGAGAATTTGGCGCCCAGTAAACCGTAAGATAGCATCCATTCCGTTCAGTTTCCTTCGCTTTGATTGTCTCTTATCCTGGGATGATGTCCTATTCTCAATAGCTGGGGAATCGGTTTTGTTCTTTCCAGGAAAACTACGGTTTATGAGATTGAAGGTCAGCGAGAAGAGAAGTTCGAGATAGATCTGATGGTGAGAATTTATGAAAACTCATTTTCTTAAATTTTTTTTTGGTTGAACTTTTTTGTTTGTGTCGGTCTTACAGGCTCCTCCTCCGTTGAGATCATCTCCAGAAAGGGACAATGGGATTGATTTTGTGGCTGTAGATCCGAAAGCTGTGGCTACAGATGTTGAAACGGTGAGCGGGGACCACCAACATTGTGTTTTGTCCTTACATAAGCTCTATTCTGGTAAAAGGTGGAGACTTGAGAATTAATTGTGGTGTATTTATGATTGCTTTTTTGTGCGCACAGGCTACGGTCAAAGAAAATGAGAAAGCAGTGAAAATTGGGAAGGAAGATATGAATGTGGAACTTGACGAGAAAAAGGCGAAAGTGATAGCAACAGAAGAGGTTGAGTCTCATAAGCCAATTGTTAGTAATAAAGAGAGGAATATTGATCTCCAGCTGGATTTGGAGAAGAGTGATAGAGATAGTGGTACTGTTACTGTTACTCGTAGTGGAAACAAGCCACAACAGAATATCCAGGAGCAACACCAACAACCCAATCCGGAGAAAAATGGTAATATTTGTCTTTTCTTTTTCTTCTTCTTCTACTTCCCCCTTCTTTGGGAGACTACCTTACTTTTTGTGTGTGGAAAATTTTATTCTCTAATTTTCTCTCCACATTGATTTAGTGTTATAAATTTGGTTTTCCAATCTTCTTTTCAGCTCAATCAAGCTCTTTACCTTTGCCACTGTCTATGGCTGGCTGGCCTGGTGGCCTTCCTCATATGGGGTACTGTTGTTTTGTTTTGTTTTGTTGAGTTCATTATTAACTTCGAATATCGAAATTCGTACGCCAGTACTTTATTCCCTCGTCTCAGAAAATATCGCTCTTCTAATCAAGCAGATATATGGCACCTTTACAAGGAGTTGTATCCGCGGATGGAAGTTCTGTTCCTCCTGCAGCTCTACAGGTTTGTCATTACATTGTCTTGTTGTTTATTACGCCTTCCGTTTTAATCTTCTGGCTTTCATCGAGTGGATTGCGTCTCAATCCTCTTCTTTTTTCTCCGAAAACTTGTGTAGCCTCCGCATCTGTTCGTTAACCAACCACGGCCAAAGAGGTGTGCCAACCATTGCTACATTGCGCGGAATATTCACTATCACCAGCAATTTACAAGGATGAATCCATTTTGGCCAGCTGCGACTGGTTCTGCATTACAGCTTGGGGCAAAGGCCTGTAATTTGAATGCTGTTCCCCCAACAGAAGCGCAAGCTGCTAAAGGATTAAATACTGTGCAGGATAAGGGGCAGGGTCTTCCTTCCCATTCAGGTAAAGACAAGAGTTGTCAGGCTGCCAACGTAATGGAAACTGGTCAGAGAAAACAGATCTTACTCCAGCAAGCTATACCGCCTGGAGCACCTAGTAATATCCTGGTATGATCCTTTCACTTCAGATTTAAGTAGTATTTGTTGTGTAAGCAGTTAGTGATTTTTGGGTGTTTGCTGAATTTCAGCACGGTCCTGCTTTTATCTTCCCTTTGAGTCAACAACAGGCAGCAGCTACTAACTCTGTTCGGGCTAGTGCAAAATCGCCTCTAGCTGCAGGTGGGGCTGCTTCAAGTGCATCTAATTCTGCCTCAGTCAATGCCAGTTTAACAGCAGTAGCTACTGGTCCATCAATGAGCTTCAACTACTCCAATATGCCTGGCAGTGAACCTCAGTACGTAGCAATATTACAGAATGGACCATACTCTATTCCTATTCCTCCACATGTAGGGCCAGCGCCAGCTTATAGAGGGACACATCCTCAGCCTATGCCTTTCTTTAATGGGACCTTCTATTCTTCTCAAATTCTCCACCCTTCACAGCTTCAACAACAGCAACCCCCTCCAACGCAGTTGCAGCAAAGCCAACAAGGACACCAAAACCAAAGTATCTCTAGTGGTTCCTCATCATCTCAGAAGCATTTACAGAATCAAGTCAATCAGCAGAGGCCACATGGAAGTGTCACGAATGGAAGTAATGGGAATTTGCAGGGCTTTCCGACCACCAAAACTCAGACATCGCAATCATTGCAGCTTCAGCAGCGGCAGCAAGGCCAAAATGCCCCCCATCAGGCTCGGCTTGAGGGTGAATTAGGCTGTGAAGATAGCCCTTCAAGTGCTGATAGTCGAGTGCCTCGTGCAAGTATGAATATATATGGTCATAATTTCACAATCCCCATGCACCCACCGAATTTTGCTATGATGCATCCAGCATCAGTTAGCACAAGTGGTGGTGCCAACAATGCTGGTGCCAATCCTAGTGAGAAGAAACAGCTGCAGCCTCAACCTCACAGTACAAAGGCTGGGGTTGAACTTCTTCCGTCTCAGTCTTTTGCCATGTCATTTGCTTCCATTAATGGAGCTGCAACAGCTGCAGGCTTGGATATTTCATCCATCGCACAAAATCATGCTCTTCTTCAAAGCCTTCCTGAGGCTGCGAGGCATGGCTATCACTATATCCCAGCTGCTGCGGTTGCTCAAGCAGCACAGCACAAGAAGAGAGAGAATGAATCTTCTAGTGTGGAAGATGAGAGAAAGTCCATGGCAGGTGGAAAGACCCCAGCAACCACTGGACAGTCGATTGCTTTTTCCCGTTCAGATCTGACAGATGCAACTGTTTCGGCAGCACCTAGCAACACTGTGATTGATAGTGCTGCGCGAAATCTTAACCTGGGATCTGCAGCAGCACGGACATCCAGTGATGTTATGTCAGTTGCTATGAATAGTACAACTACTTCTATGCACCAGCAGCTGCAACGGAACCAGCAACAGCCACAGCACCAGCAGATGGTCCAGCTTCAGAAGCAGCACTTATTGGCACCTACTGCTATTGCTTCTGCTAGAAGCAAAGCACCAACAACTAGTAGTGGAAGTGTTTATACAGACCACATATCTGCACCATCATCAATTCCTGGTAAATTCTCGAATGCGCTCTCTGGCTTTCCTCAGAGTCTCGTGCAGGGCAGCAGTAGCCCATCTCAATCTCCTCATTGGAAAACTTCTATTAGGTCGTCCACATCCCAAGTACCTTCCCAATCTTTTGCTTCAACTTCACCATCTCTGAAAAACCTTTCCCAACAGCAAGGACGGACTCAACAAGGCCACACACAAATATCTTTTGCAACTAACTCAAAATCATCAGCGACTTCACAAGGCCAACCACCAGCCAATAGCAATCAATCCCCATCTCCTTCTATGGGAGTGTGTTCACCAACAACATCGTCCGTTTCTAAAGGTGCGGGTGGAAGCCCAAGGACAACTTCCACCTCTACAAGTAATAAAGCGGGGCAGGCTTCTTCACTATCATCTCAGCAGACTAAGACAAACTCCGTGCCAACACAGAAGTCATCCCCAGTTGGGGGAAGGAATATTCAAACAATCCCTGGTCATCCACATAATACTGTTCATTCATCTAGCTCCGGAGCTAAGCCACAATTACAGCAGCAGCAGCAGCAACATCAACAGGTACCAAAGCAAGCACTGCAGCAAGCTCATATGCTGTATGCGGCGAATGCATACATGCAAGCTCAATCTCAAGCTCAACGTGCTACTAATTTATCAACTACCTCTCCGCCTGCAAGTGGCTTTTATCTCCAAAGACACCATGAACAACAGCAGAAGCAACGGCCAGGGTCATCAGGGGCATCAACAGGAATCCTTTCCTTGTGTCCTGTAACACTTTCAAATACTATCACCACTGATCCTGCAAAGGCCGTTGTATCTGCTGCTGCAACAGCTAGCAATATTAAAGGTGGTGCCGGTGGTGGCTTGCCTCCACAAGGTCTTGTTCATGCCCAATTTGCTGCTGCTACTGCACAGTCCGCCGGGAAGGTGCATCAGCTTCTGCCTTCTAGCTTTCCTTATGGACATGCTGTTCCAGCTGCAGTTCAGGTGAAACCTGCAGAACAGAAACAGCCAGCTGGGGACTAAAAATGTGTAGCAGGCTTTTGAACCCCAGTTGGGGGTGCAAAGTACTAGAAGGTTGAAGAAGATCGGAAACTTTTGGAAAGCCTGCCAATGACAATGTGAGCACACTCAGGCTGAATGAGGAAGATCTGAAAGAACTGGGGAGGACTGAATGAAGGGTGCCGTTGTGCTGGAACCCACAATTTTGGAGAAAGAAGTTGAACTAGTTGGGAAGGTATGAAAACGAATATGTGGAATGTCTTTTGCCAGCAAAATGTGTTCTATTCTCTTGTATACTTTGTTTATAATCTGACTGGGTTAGTTGATTGTCAAGCCTCTAATTGGAAGGGGGAAAAGGAGCATAATTGAGATCGGTTTTCATGACATGGTGGGCTTGTGCACGGCATAATGTAAGGTTGTCAAACAAATTATTGTTTTTTGGTAGGGCTGAAAGGGAAAAAAGGTTGTATGATGGGAAACTAGGGAAGAGATTTGTTTCTTTGTTATGGTTGCTAGTGATGGAGAGTACTCATAGTCACTCAGATGTTAGAATTTTCTTTTTCCTATTATTCTTAGTGGGAGTCGAATTCCATTTTCTAGAACGAGCAAATACAGTTTTTTTTAATCTTCTATCAAGAATATGAAAATCATATATGCACTCTGGCAAATATGAGAGTTGATGTTGAATGAACTCTCTTCAGATTTTCCTGATCTTCTGTATACTTTAATCTCTTCTGGGTAGGCTATCTTGTGAACCCAAGTAATAAAATAAGACGAAAACTGAACTTTGTCTTCACATAATTACTGGGTATTATTATATGCAGATACGGATATGGATTCTGTAATCACTTGAGCAAAAGACAAAAGGTCACTTGGTGGGGATCTGACTAAAGTATGAGTACCAGACTACCATCTCTAAAATTAGGTTAGGTATTTCAAGGTGGGGACCAAATGATCCCAACTCGGTATTGGTGTCCAATTTTGCTTTCTAGTTTGAGTGCAGAATCCAACTAACAAACAGGCAACTAATAGTTGACAAATCATCAAAGCAATTCCTAGCACGTGGCACTATTCTTCATTTAAAACAATAATCACAAAAGGCGAGAAGATGGTGTATGTATCTTCCTTTAGATAAGATATTAAATGTTGCAAGACTTGATGGTCCCCAAGGACCCCAGCTCTTACCCTCCCTTCTCTTTATAAAATGTGTAGGGTATAGTGTCTGATGATACTGACTTGTCACTAACACTGGTTTCACACACGTGTTCTGTTTTTCCCCACTTGTTCCTGTTCCTTCGTCTCATCAAAAATATCTTTTTATCAGTTTTTATATCGACAGCGGAACAGTTAGCTGATGAGTTCTTGGTAAATGTAAGTGTTGGTTTCTTTAATCCTCCACCACCTTCCTACCAATTTTAGACAGGTCCCACAAAGTGGGTATCGTAATAATTTGTTAAGACATAGGGAGGAGGAGCCCATGCCATGCCAATGCCAATGCCATTGCCACTTTCCTCTAATGTAAACAAACCAGTTAGACAATGGAGGAGCACTTTTGTCCCCACCCAAATAGAGTTACTCCCCCCACCTCCTGAACCCTGTCCCCACAATTATATGATATTGTTCCTGTTAGGAGAAAGATAGGATAGGAGGGAAGTGTCCAATCTTGACTTACATTATAAACTTTGAACTCCCACTAGTTTCTTTAGTTCCTTAGAATTCCTTAGGTGTCATTTGACTATAAAAAAAATTGGAAAAACATAGTTGTTGAGGGGTGGAAAAAAAAAACCAGTAACTTACACCTGAAATAAATGTTTTGGAAAATTAAAATAGAAACAAAAAGGGTATGCTACTTGGGTAGGGTACAAGCATGACTACCACTTTTGAGAGCGCTCCGTAATTGACATAATTGTATGACCGAAAAAGAAAAAAAGAGAGAAAAGCATTTGGTCATGAATGGACCCTTTGCCGTTTTGTGAGAGAGCTCATCACAATCAAAGGCCCGCGTAGCCCCGACGGACGTTCCAAAATTAATGGAGCAAGTACCTCTAAAATTCTCTCAACTCAAGAGATTGTATAATCAAGTGGAAATTAAAGATATATCAAAATTTATAAATCTTAACTAAATTGAATATATAATTTTTAGTTGTTGTGTGTATTTAGCAATGGGCCAAAAATTATATAAGTAAAATAAGAAATTTGACGTTTAAAATATTAACCAGTATTAAACCAATATAAAACAGGTTAAAGATTGAATAAATTTGAAAATTTTGAAAAATTCTTTAAAAAGATTATCTTTATTTATTGAAAATTTTAAAATTTAATCAAAAAAGAGATTATTTCAAAAAAATAATTGATTTATTTTAGTTTATAAAAACTAGTTAGTTTACAAAACTTGATTGATAATTAATAGACCTATCGATTTTTAATAATAAAAATTATTAAACTAAATCAAATCAAAAAATTAGAAACTAAACCAAAAATTAATCTATTTAAAATTTTAACTGTTAAATTGGTTAAATTGAATTAATTTTGAAAATATTGGTATTTAGTAATATAGCCCCTATTAAATTTTATGCTTATAGTCAGTGGTGCAAAATGTTGGAATTGCCAAATATTTGAAGGCCCAACGGGACAACTTAACTCATGTAATAAAAGGTTATTTTATTATGAGAAAAAAGTATCCTAGAAGGGAACGTAAGGCTTATAATACGATGGTTTATAATAGAACGGAGCAGTGTACAACGGAATAGAATTTAAATTGATATAATATTAAAAAAATATTTTTTAGAAGAAATGGAATGACTTATAATGTAATATAGTGAAATATTGTTTAAATGAAAAATTTATAATGCAATCTATTATAAAATTATTTATTATTTTATATTTCATCCTAAACTCTTTAAATCGGATGTTTTTTATTTTTACTGTTTAAGATAGAATAAGATGTAACATGAAACTCTCATCTTCCATCTCATTCTATTCTATTTTATTATAAATTCTCGTCTCAAATAATATAATAATATTACATTCAATTTCATTTCATTAATAGACATAGCCTTTAAGATAAGAGTAAATAACATAGCAAAAGATAAAATGCAAAATTTATGTCGCATCAAATGGAAATTAAATATGATATGTAGCTATTCTTCATGCCTTTTTTTGTCTTCAAATGTGCAACAACAGCCTG
This sequence comes from Erythroxylum ulei, assembly GCA_027564395.1. Lineage (NCBI taxonomy): Eukaryota > Viridiplantae > Streptophyta > Magnoliopsida > Malpighiales > Erythroxylaceae > Erythroxylum > Erythroxylum ulei. Next base: position 87,612,726 of record JANITX010000212.1, on the reverse strand, counting down.
AGTCTAACATGTTCAAGTAGTTGACTGAAATTTATGTAACATTTTCTCAGACATTTTTATTTAACGATCCAAAAATTTCCATTTCCAATTAACCCTCTTCGACACTTCCAATGTTACTGGTTAGGTCATTTCAACAGTTATCTAACCACAATCACACAATGCATACACATTATTCTTACCAATTTTGCATACAACATAACCCCAAGACAGATCCGTTTACAAATCCCCAACCAAATCCCCACATTCAATCGTGCATCATCAAAAAACTTATAACAAAATCAACCTCCCAACCTAGCTCCTTCTTCCGGACAGCAAATCCAACACATCAACTCAATTAAAAAACCCAGTGGGCATGGGTAGCTTGATTCGGCAAAAAAGTGGGTCACCGGGTCAAGCACAAAAAATGAAAAGCGAAAGAGGGAGAGAGTCGAAGAAGACGACAATGTTAGGCACCCAGAGTGTCGGTCACGCAAGGAAGACCGAGCTTTCAAAACCATAACATCAAATATGTACTCGGAGGTGGAGAGACGAATGAGTCGGGGAAGAAGGGCAGCGTGCGAGAAGGAAGGCTGGAGACTGCAATCGTCAGGGCGAAGGAGGTTGTGGTGGTCGCGATTCGTGGCAATGACGAGGAGGAGGCGTCGGGGACGAAGACAGCACGGAGTCGGGGACGAAGACAGCAAGGAGTCAGGGAAGATAGGCTGAAGGAGTTGGACAGAAATGTAAAAAAGGCTTGTCGTATGTGCCGGAGACAGGGACACGTTGTCCCTGTCCTCCCTTTTTGGGAGAGACAGAAATTCGTGTCCCTGTCCTCCGGAGACAGGGGACACTACACCAAGGACATGAACCAAACAGCTAGGGGGTGGGATTTTTTGGTCCTGTCTACTGTCCCCACTCACGGGAACAGTAACCAAACACGGGAAAAGTCCACAAGCTTCAGACAGTAGTAAAAGGGCAAAATCGACATTAATACACAAAAATTCGGCTGATTATCATGAAACGCTACTTCACAGGAGCTTATCTTAAATTAGCTGGTTGGGTTGAATCAACCAACCCAACCAGCTAATAACCAAATACTTCTAATAGCTTTTTCATCAAGTTAATAAGTTGAAATAAGTCAAATAGTCAAAAAAGAACTTATCAACTCTTTACCAAACAAGGCCAAAATCGTCACTAAATCTTTTTACCTATGCTTCCGATAATGTTTCTAATAATATTTAGCTAAGCTTTAATTTTGTAGCTAAACATATTCTGCATCGAAAATAAATTGTCAGTAAACAGTATTATTTACGCTTAAGTTAATGAAGATAAAAACTTATGCCTACCAAAATTAAACGTAGCAATAAGTGATCTGCAACGAAGTAATGATTGTAATAAAATCTTTTGGGTGACGATTCCTTTAAAACGTTGCAGATAATTTTTTGATACTAGACTTTTACAACCATTTGTTTGTCACTAAATACGTTTTGCGACAATTTTGTTACTTTCAACGACCTTATATTTTGTCGCCAATACCTTTCTTTGTTGTAGTGAATATTGATAACCACACTTGTATTACACTAATTTTATTACGAATTGACATTGTTTGCACAATTGGATTGAACTCTTTGATACCTTTTTCTTAATTAAAAGATAAGTCTTTATTGACTATAGCAAAATCACAAAGTTATAAGAAGCTCCAGTTACAAGAGAGAATCAACAAAAAGTTACAAGCATGCATTCCAAATGTTCCATCTAGTTTTCATATTAGTAGTAAGTTGATTGTGTGCTGATTTAGTTATCATAATCTCCCTTGTTCAATTGAGGTTGGCTTGAACTAAGTAGTACTTTTCAGTGTCTACCCTTTATAAAGTCTAGAACTCTTCTCTTTCCAAATTGTATAAATGGCAGTGCCGGCCCTGGGCAGGGGTCAACAGGGCACCCGCCCAGGGCCCACAATGAGAGGGGGGCCCAAAGCCCCCTCTCTAAACTCTAAGAAGTGATGCAGTACACTGTGTTTTAAATTTTAGTTTACACCTGCCCAGGTTAGCTAATGAGTAATAACTTTAACGTTAATAACACTATAACGTTGATGTCATTTATGAGAAGGGGCCCCTCTCTAAACTCTAAGAAATGATGCAGCTAATGACTTTAACGTTAATGACTCTATAACACTATAACGTTAAACTGATTTAATTCAAAGTTAAAATTACTGAAAACCTACTTGAGGTCATCAATGTCACAAGAAAGGTTTAATGGTTTAGCTATTTTATGTATTGAGAATGATATGTTGGACAATATTGATCTTGATAATATTATTAATGATTTTACATCTAGAAATGCACGAAGAAATTGTTTTTCATTAATCATGATCCTCTGTGTATTTGTTAGTGTTATGATCATTTAATATTTAGTTGATTATGTAAACTTATAAATTGAGTCATTTAAGTTTCATACAAATATGTAAACCTAAATATATTGTCGATTTATTGGGGCCCTTTTTTTAATTTCCCTTAGGGCCTATAAAACTATAGGAACGACCTGTCTATAATAGCAGAAGATGATATCCACAACCTCTTTTCGGGGTCTTTATTTGAAAATCTCTGGTCAGAGTACATGTGTCATGAAGAATGTCTTCATTGACATATAGAGTAATGAGTTCTAGGACGAGAACTGATATCACTTGGACTAGATTTGACGTAGTCCATCTAGTGAGAGTTGACACGCTGCCCATACTCTAACCAAGTGGGGAATAGAATGGTGAAAGGATGAATTGCAAAATAATTATTTATGGGAGGGTTCGTGATGAGCACGGGTTCATTCGTCAAGCCACTTACTTTCCGGTCAATTGGGGGTCATGATGTGTTATTAGACGCTGCTCATGACTTGCTTAGATTAAATGTTAATCTAAGTGGCCAACATAATCGGGAACCTAATAAGTCACACGCATAAAAGTGACTCGGAGAATTTGAAAAATAGTTTTGGACAAAGATCCATTATATGGAGAGCAATAGAACTAAATGAGATCGGGATATTGCTGAAACAAGTCTCTGGTGTTTTTCCACACTCGGAACCCAGTAGGACTGACCCTAGTGTGACTGGACCACTTCAGCATTTATCTATATATAAAAGATATGAGTAATGTGGAAAGGAAGATAGACTTTGTTAAAGTTGCATTAAATGTCTTTAATTGATAAAAAGACAAAAGGCAATAAAAGACAAAAACAAAAAGCTAGAAAAGAGGATAATGATCGTGAGAAGTTTTTAACAAGTTTGGAAACTCCTCTTCACGATACTCTCTCAATCTTTCTAAGCTTCATCATCTTTTTTCTCTCCTTCACGCTATCTCCATAGAATAAAGGTGAGAGCTAGCACTCTTTTCTTTGTTCTAGCCATTTCGGATCAAAGAGTTTGATTCGGTTAGTTTCTTTGATCTCTGCGTGGATACTGTTGGAGACGGTCTGTTTTGGTCGTTATGGATTGCAATAACCCAACAAGTAGAAGATCAAAGAACGAAGGAGACTGCACACAAGTTACATGGTTATTATATGAATGATTGATTTGTGTAAATGCCATGAATTCC
>JANITX010000212.1:87577191-87597187 GCA_027564395.1 Erythroxylum ulei | reverse complement strand
AACTTCTTCAGTATGACGTTAAGAATGCTTTTCTTCATGGAGATCTCAATGAAGAAATATACATGAATGTTCCACCCAGATTTACAGAAGATACAGTTAACAAGGTGTGTAAATTGAGAAAGGCTCTCTACGGACTAAAACAGTCTCTAAGAACCTGGTTTGGTAGGTTTGCCAAAGTGATGAAAGAATCAGGATACAAGCAGAGTCAAGGGGATCATACTCTTTTCACGAAACACTTAAAAATAGGAGGGGTGACTATTATTTTGGTCTACGTGGATGACATTATAATGACAAGAAATGATGAAAAAGAGAAGCTAGAATTGAAGCAAAAACTGTTAAAGGAAATTGGGATAAAAGGACTAGGAAAACTAAAGTATTTCCTCATTATTGAAGTGGCATATTCAAAGCAAGGGATATTCATCTCTCAGCAAAAATATGTTGCAGATTTATTAATGGAAATTGGGAAAATTGGGTGCAAACTGATGTCTACTCCAATGGATTCAAATTACAAACTTGAGTAAAGGAAGAACCGGCAAAGGACAAGAACATGTATTAGCAACTAGCGGGCAAGCTAATATATTTAGCACATACTCGGCTAGATATAGCAAATTCGGTGAGTGTAATCAGTCAATTTATGCACAACCCAAGAGAATCTCATCTTCAAGCTGTCTATCGAGTCCTACATTACTTGAAAGGCAGTCCAGGCAAGGGAATATTGTTTAAAAAGGGCCATACACTATCCTTAGAAATCTACACAGATGCAGATCATGCAGAATCTCCGGTTTACAAAAGAACAACAACAGGCTACTGCACGTTTCTTGGAGGCAATCTAGTTACATGGAGGAGTAAAAAACAAAACATAGTGGCTCGATTCATCAGCAGAATCTGAATTCAGGGCTATTGCACAGGGACTATGCGAACTATTATGGCTGAAGATCATTCTTGATGATTTAAAAATCACATGGGAAGGTCCTATGAAGCTCTATCGTGACAACAAGTCTGCAATTAGCATAGCACATAATCCTATACAACATGACAGAACAAAGCATATTGAGATTGACAGACATTTCATCAAAGAAAAGTTGGAAGAAGGACTAGTGTGTATGTCTTATGTTCCTTCGAATCATCAATTAGCAGATGTTCTAACCAAAGGGCTAAATGCTTCAAGATTTCATGATCTTATAGGCAACCTGGGAATGGAAGACATCTGTTCCTCAGCTTGAGGGGGAGTGTTGAAGAACAGAGATTTAGATATGATCAATCTTATGGGATAAGATTATTAGAAACAGAAATCCCTATAATTAAGGGATTTTTGCTATAGACTTCTAGATATAGTTTAGTTCATATTGATACCTATTTTCCTGCTGGTTAAGTTGTATATATATGTATCCGTGTATATTAAATACATGATAAGTTTTTCCTGGAAATCTTAACAAATACTAGTACTAGAATTGGAACTCTAGATTTTATCTAACTAAAGTTCACATACCGAGACCAATGGAAGATGCAACACCAAGAGCAGTCCACCACAATGCAAATCTCAAGTAATGAGAAAGCTCCTCAAGATGCTGCGGAAGCATACCAGAAAAGTTGTGAATATCAGAAGATAGGCTCTTAAGTAATTGATGAAAGCATGCAAGAAGCTGAAAGTCCAAAGAAGGTCCATATGTAGCTCTTATTCAGATTCAGAGACAAGGCACGTAACTAAATCCTTGAACTTCCAGTTATAGCTAGCATGCCAACAGCATACAAATAAATCATCGAAAATGCGTGTAAATAATAAGTTCCATTAGCCAAATGTAAAACTATACTTTACACCACCAAGCATACCTTTTCGTGAGGCCCATCAATGGTCACAACCAGAATTGCAATTGCTCCTATGGCAGTACTTAAAAGCATCAACAAACCACCTTTTGCCAAAAGATACAATACACAACGCTTAAAGTACTGAATCATAGCCAAAATAAAGAACTTCAATGTTTTGAAAGGTTGTGTTGTTAATGTCAGATTTTCCAGTTCCTGTTGATTCCTTTCACGAATACCTGAAAAGAGACAAAATTCTGTCAGGCTAATCAACTTCAATAAATCATATAATAATTTCGTAAGAAGCATGCATTAAAAGAATAACGTGCCACAAGGAGATCAATATCCAGAATGCAAAAAAGACTTTTGGGTACATATTACCATTAAAAATCGGAAGAAGGAAAAGGAAAAGAAGTAGATATCAAGAATATAATCTAACAATCACTGTTGTCTTAGTATGAAGCAGGTTCTAACTGTGATCAATAACTCTCCACATTACATGGTAAGCATCAGAAAAATCAATGCTACCTCCATGCCTGGCTGATATCATCTATCATTGCAGGTTCTTGTCTTACCCATTTTAATTTCGAAACCATGTAATGGTCTCCAGTCTTAATCTAATCATGCATAACTCACTGTCACCAATTTTCAAATTAAGAAGTTGTTAAAAGTGTCAATGGCCCTTGTCTGGCAAATCCTTGACGTTGACCTTATATGCAAAAACATCACACTCAAAACTTTTTAATGAGAAAACAAACTCAACCAGCTAACGGACTCAAGCATAAACCCATTTCACAACATAATTGCTAAACCAGGGAAAGCTTGATGCTTGACTCGGCACAAGTTAGTTAAGGATGAAATGAAACCAATTCTTTTCGAGTATGGTAACAGAGAGTCAACCTTAACAGCAATAGATAACTCTCAAATTCAACATATGTTGATCCGAAACCAAATAACGTCCCAAATTCCCAGAAAATAATAAATATTCCAACCCATCTTCAGATCCGAACGTGTAAACCAAAAGAAACCACAAATCCATTTCACATCATTTAACTCCAATAAAAAGTAAATCAAGTCAACATTTAAGAATTACAATACTGAAGGGTTAAGCAGATTCAAAATTAGTATCAAACAGTAATATCATAACAAGAGAAATGGAAGGAGAAAGCTTACGTGCGATTGGCAGGTCCATGTTTTGAGAAGAAGAGGTCGCTCTATTACCGGACCCCATTACCATAACATACTACAGAAAGAAATTTATTACAAAAAAAAAACAATTTTTACTTTATAAGCAGCTCTAATCCTAAATCTGAAAATGGGTATTAGCCGAAAAGGAAATGGATACGTGGGTTTTCAGTATAATTGTGAAAGAGGTTATAAATCAAAGCAGAAGCTTTCGATATGTAGCCGCTTCAAGTTTCTTGTTAGGTTAATTTAGAAGGGAAATGGAGATCCAAAAGATACCAAAAGAGAAGCCAAAAAAACTGAGAGAATAAGGAAAGCAAGTTTGCGTGTGTTATCTCTCGAGCTTTTCTCGCTCTCTCTGAGGCTGTTAGACAGAGAGTCCTTTCTGCACTCTCTTCAAGCTTTACCAAGTACCATTTTAGATTTCTCGTTTTTGTGCTCTCTCTCTTTGGTTTTATTGTATTATTAAAAGTTAAAACTCAAAAGAAGAAAAAGATTTCAACTACCAATTTATGTATTTTAGTATCAACCTATAAGTAAGCTTTGGTATACTTTCGGTTGAGTATATGCCAACCGAATATATGCCATTTCTAACTAAGAAAATGGATTTTGGTATTTTTGAATAATTATAAAATATTTCGATATATAAATTTGCTGAATAAAATTTTCATAAATAATAGAATTTTTTTATAGACTGAAAATGTTGTGTCCGAATTAGTCTAATTTAAAGTTAAAAAGCTTTGATTAAATTAAGTTTTAATTTAAGATTGAATTTAATAAAAATTTAAATCTTAAATTTAGAAAACTTATTCCAAACTTGATTCAAATTTAGTTTAAATTCGACCGAAATTAATTGTAATTCAAAATCTGATCGATTTTGATTTTTGACAATAATTTTTTTTTCTTCTTATTATTAGTTTCAGTGTGTTTGTACCTACAAATTGCTTCTTTTGGTTGAGACAACCATTGGCTAAAAGCAAACATTTAAGAAGGGAATCGTGACGTCCATTCTCTGTTCTCTTCTCTATTCCCTGTTTCACTCTATTTATACATTATTCTTATCATTCGAAATGTCGTTACCAAACAAAACAAAAGCTGTCCTGAAAGAAGAGGAGTGTTTTTTACAAACCAAATAATGAAAAATTAGAACATAGGTAATAGCAAAGAAGGTTGATGCAATGACCCTTTATAGAGAAAAAGGAAATGCATTCTAAGTGGTAGGAAATTAATAAAACTTTGTACCAAATTTATGGATAAACATAGTTTAAGTTTAAGTAAATAAACAAGATTAAATCCTTTTTCTTTTTTGAAAGAGATGGCGATATATTAACTTGAAAAATAATGATCCAAGATACAATAAAGTATATCGATCCAAACATGAACGCAAATATAGAGAACAGACGTTCTAGCAAGAAAGTAGACATCTCTACTTTTCAAATACCTAATTCAAGAAACAGAGATATTGTTCTTAGTATATAAAATATACTTACAATTTAAAATTATAAAATCGAAATAAGAGTTATCCAAAGAACTAGATTTTAAATCATGAACAAGGAGATGACAAAATTGGAAAAATTAATAATATCGAAATTGCAGTTTAAATTTATGTAATTTTTAAAATATACGAAATATACATTTTCCTTCATCTTTTTAAAGACCATAGAGCACAAATTAGGGGTCAAAACTTCCCATATTGTAAGCAACCTCCAATCCAATCCAATTGAAGGGTCGGCGTGCAAGTCAAGGCTTCTTCATTGTTCAAACTTCCAAGCCATCCAATTGGAAATTTCTCCCGTGCGTTCCCTATGAGCGCACGATGTTGCCATTGCATTCCTATTACAGTCAATGTCAAATATGATATGGTACAGGCAATGATTTTCTCTTTATTAGGGAAAAACGGTGCGTTGGGAGGACGCCAGAACATCTCTCCATGTGCGTGTAAGTTTGATAATGTATAAAATCGGGTTTGAGATCATTATAAAATTTTGTAATCAAAATTAGATATTTTAAAGTTTGATTAAATTCGAGAGACTCTAACTCAGTTTGACAATTTAAAGTCTAATCAAGCTCGAACTAAAATTAATTAATTTTTTTAAAATTTTAAGTTTTAACCTAGATCCAGTCGGTTCAAGCTAACTAATTTTTGTTTTTCTTAATTATACGTTAAGATCGGTCAATAATTGCCGATGTATTAAAAATAAGTGAAAATTAAATTAATGAAATAAGAAGTTTAAAGTTTAAAAAGTTTGATCGGTATTAGATCACTGTAAAATTGACCAAAGATTAAATAAAATTAAAAAATTTGAAATATAATAGAAAGATATTATTTTTATAAACGAAGAATTTTAAAAGATTATTAAATAACTTATTTATTTTAGTTTATAAAAATTTATTAATTTACAAAAATTATTTTTTAATAACAAAAATTATTAAGATAAATCAAATCGAAAAGTTAAAAATTAAATTTAAAAATTAGCTGCCTAAAAATTTTTACCATTTAAATGGGTCGAATTTTTATATTATTGATAATTACTGGAATGGCTATTGTTATTTCATCATAAGAATATGCCAAACCCAATCCGAAAAGCATACTTTGGGATAAGGTTCTCCTTGGAAGATGCTTATGATGCTTTTGACACGAAATTTTTAGAAAATTATAAATATACATATTTGAAACACTAAAACTCAAATTTAATCTATTATAAAATTTAACCCGACTTGTAAACTCATAGTTTAATAAATAAAATTACTTTGAATTAAAATATAATATTTTATAATAATGAATTCAATATATTAGTTGTACTTCATAACAAAATTAATCAAATAACTAACTATAAAATTTATGATTTGAATAAAAATCAAAATTACACTATTTAATACAAATATTAATTAATTTAAAATACATGTTTGACGATATTATTAATCAAAATAAATATAAATTATTTATAAATATTAAATAGAATGATTTTTTTTTAATGTAACACAATTGTAGCCTTTACATTTTTAAATTCAAATCTGAGTTAATCTTAAAATTGAAACTTTTAAATTTTTGGAATTTAACTTATTAAATTAAATGATTTGAGTTAATTTACAGTTGATATTACAGATTGAACCTCATTAGGCCCAGACTAATTAATGTGATTGCTTTATTAGGCCCAAACTATATTGAGCCCTGGGGCTTAGCAGGAGTATCTCTAGTCTCAACTCTCGAAGCTTTTTGGATTTTGCCAACATATTACGAACCATCTCTCATAGCTTTTTGAGACCTTGAGATTTAGAAAATTCTACGTATTGACCAATTAAACATTGACATGTGTAGATTTCTTTAGTAAAATTTAATCCACTTTAAATAATATATATAATTTAGTGATATAAGTAAAAGCCAAAGTGTAATTTGAACCTTAACATATACCATGAACTATAACATGAGAAATATAATTCTTCTTCTTTTTTTTAAATAAAGGAACCGCGGTTGCTGTCTTTTAAATGTGCACTGAGTAAATATCCGAATTTACGCAATAACCTGCAAATCACGTCAATCGAGTATTTTGTATTAAGAAAGCCTTGTACATTAGACTCAATTGAGAGAATATAAGTAGAGAGATTCGAATACAATACCTTTTAACTCTATATCTCCTTACTCTATCAACCCGACCACTTATTTGGAGGCTATATACACAATATCAAAGAAGCATCAAGTAAGGAATCAGTCTTGGTTTTTTAACCTCTTTTCTTAAGCGTACTTTTCATTTTTCCTTTCAAGAATTTTGGAATCCTTTCTGGTCGGTGATGAACTTTTGGTTTTGGGGTTATTTTGGTGTCTTTCGGTAGAGTATATACATATTTTTGTACAAGCGTGTTCTAAAGTCTTTTTATGGATAATTTCATTTCTTCTTTCTTTTTATACTTAATTCTGCTTCGATCCTTTGCATGGGAACCAAGAAAAGTATCAAATGCCAGAAGCTGCGTACTACAAAGTGGTCATCACCTTCGGAAGTCTATAGCATTATTAATTAGAAATACCTTAGGATAACCAAATCCACGGTGGCCACGATCAGAACATTCTATGTAATTCTGAGATGTTTAAATGGAACTAAATGATGCAGTGAATTCGGAATCAACTTCGGTGAGCTACATAACAACCATTTTGTCTTAAGTTCAATATATAATTAAAGTCCCTTGGCTGATTGGCCAACTCGTGTTTGGAGCCCTCAAGTGTTTTTAATATTATTTGGTTTGAATTTTTATTTAATTAAGTTGTTGAATTAAATTATTTATTATTACTAATAGAAACTGATTTTGAAAACAATCTTTCTACTTACTAGAGATAAGACTACTGAACATTTTCAGATCTTACGTCTCAACAAAATTTTTACTAAACATTAGTGTTGTTATTGTATTTAACGGAAACTGATATATAAACAACATGATTTTAATGCTTGCTTTTAGTAGGTAGGTTTTCTATCTTGTCACTGACTTCAATTTGGGGTTGATACATGAACGAATTGACAATTTAGCACATGATACGAATTTGAGCTAAGAGCCTAAGACTATAAACAGCATACATGGCATTAAGTCTTGGGAAGGCATTAAAACATGAAGAAAACGAGGAAAAGGAAATGCACATATTAAACAAAATCTCGTATGCCCATGTGTTTCATATTATCCAAATGACAAAAAAAAAAAAAAACAACCAATTTGACTAATTTAATTTTAAAAATCTTGAATTATTCAAAATTTTGACTCAACTTTTTATTTTTTTTATTTAATTTATTTTAATAACTCTTGTTGTTAAAAATGATTTAATCGGTTAATTTTTATTAATTAATAAGTATTTATAAACTAAAATAAATAAATCATTTTTTCATTTTTATTATATTTTCTATTTGATCTAAAATTTATTTGTTATGCTTATTTATAAGATGAGTTATTATTTTAACTCTTTATACTTGAGATTAATTGGTTGAAAACTAGGCAATCCTAATCTCAATATAGCTCGCCTGTCAAATTTCTAATTTCAATCTTTAGAATAATTTTAGATTTGATTGATTGAATACAATGAAAGAACTTTAGATACATCCTAATTTATTAGGACTAAATTCTCTGTTCCGTAAATAAATTCTTATCATGTTTTATTAAATTTTATTTATATATTTATATAAAACTCACGGAAATATGTGAATAAAATTGAGTGGAACAAAATTGAAACATACTTACAATTACAGAGAATTTGGTGTGTAATTTGCTACCCTGATTGGCAGGCAAGAAGGGACAGTACTGATAACAAGAGCCTATTCTTCGTGGAACCATTGAAGCGAGACCAAACATGAAAGTTAGGTATAACAAGATAGGTAATCATTATTATGTGACTCTTTCCAGTAAGTCTCACATGCACATAAGGACGCAGAGAAGGTAGGTGATTCTAGCATGGAGGCCACGTGAATCAAACATTAATCATTTTGACTAATCTGTTGGAAATAAATGCAATATCGTATCTAAGTCTCTAAGCGCAGTAGAATGACTTTAAAACTTTCTACCTAATCAACTATTAACAAAATTTAATTTAAAAAATAAAACAATAAATTAACAAAGTTATACTAATTAACCTGTTCCCATTTTTGTTGTAATTTTCCTTTGGTCTTGAATCCGTTAATCCACAAGCTGTTCAATCGTCTAACCTTTAATCGTATCCACAAATTTATTTTAAAAAATTCAAATTTAATTTGAGAAGAAAAATATAAGAATAGTAACTCCAAAATTGCAAAATTTTCCTTGTATATGAAAATCATATTTTTTGTGTCCTTGGATTTTATCAAAAAATTACAACTAAAGTCAAACTTTAGTTAATATTACGAATTAGTCCTTATAAGATTAAATATCGCATATTAATCTTTAAAGTTTTTAAAACTTCTCAGTTAAGTCCAACTTAATTCAAATTTCATTTTCTCCTTTATAGATTTTTTTATATGTGACCCGTTAGGTTCCTAATATGTTGGTCATGATTATAAATTGTAATTTTAATTCATAATTAGAATTAGTTAAACAATTTATAATCACAGGTCATGATTGACGTCTAGCAACATGTCATAACATCCAAATATTATGAATGTTAAAGTGGTTTAACTTATTCTGCCTATACATGCTTACGATGTATACATTAATCATTTTGTCATTTAATGTTCCAATTGAAATTAGAGTATGAAATTCGTGTCTACTCTAAATAATTCAATCATGTTCGTTCTTGATAATTAGTAAATGATTTATAATTGACATTTGAAAATAACTTTTCTAAATTTCAATTTATTATGATAAGAGATTCACAAAATCATTACTAATCAAGAATAACAGAACATTCTTCCAAATTACTTTAAGACAACCAATTCTTTATTAATTTATTCAACTATCTCCATGTAGTTCTTACTATGTCCAATAACTATCAAATTAAACTATTCAAAGAGTATAACATAAGTAACATCAAAACATAGCAATTCCTACATTGGATAACTTTGGTAACCTCAAATATAAAGATCAATTATACAACCATCATAATGAGAAAATTCACAGATACACAAATAACGTTTCATTTGGAATTATCATAATCGGGTTAGTTCAATGAACTTATTATCTGATAAGCACCACATATTTGTTCAAGTGTCTATACATTTTAATCTATAAGATTAATTATTTTTTCGTAAGAAAGAAACAAAAATGTGTCAGTCAAATCATTTCATCAATATTCCCCCTTGATGAAACTACGATTAGCAGCATTTTAGGAATAATATAAAAATATAATTTAAATCTCGTAATTATAATTTCATTATAATTTCTAATTGCATAATAATTATTCTAATAATTTTATCTTTATGATTAATAATTAAACAATTAACAAATACACAAAGATTTCCTTTTTATTAAAAAATAATGCCATACAAATAAATTTACATCAAAAAAATTTGATTGCAGGAGCATAAACCAACATAATCTTGTCAACTATTGTTCAAAACTCAGTTACGTCTAATGATATGTTGCAAATCTACTGATATCGAAGTCCTAACTTTAGAAAAGAGTGGTATAATTAAGTATATCAACCTTCTCATTTATGACAAAGCGTGTAAAGTTACTACGTACGTAACCATTCAACATTAACAATATTTGTATAGAATATACCAATCAAGAGAGTCTAATACAATCTCAAATTCAAGAATTGCATCACTCTAATTTTATATTTTTCCATTCCAAAAAACTCAATTCTTACAAGTCATGTGAGGGGTTCATCTACATCGTTGAAACACAAAGCTATGGTCCATAATGTACAGTCGAGCAAACAAGCAAAACCCCACTTGACGTGCCAAAATCATAAGATATTATGGTATGATTTGATGTGCCAGAATCATAGCACAGTCCACAAGCGTCCAAGATTGCAGGTTTAGCGTGTACTGTTCAAGCTCTAAATTCTAAATTGTTTTTGAGTGAGACAGAGACACTTCGGTTGTTGAAGCTCCGGAGGGTGCGTAATTAAACAAGGGAGCAGGCATTGGCAGAGATGAAGCTCCAAGCGATGGGTACCAGGTACCCCTGGTTTTGTGATATTTTATCTTTCTCGATACCCATAAAGTTGATGTGCAAACAAGAGAGTAAGTATTTTAACACCTATCTTCTATTTTATGATAATAACCCCAACTTGAACGAATAAGCTGTAACTATGCTTACGTGAGGATTGAACGATTCCAATCCCCATGATTAATTCCTCCTCCCACCTAATTTTTTTTTTTAATGGTCCTTCTACCTAATTTAAACAATACTGTTTTCACGTTACATGATACATTTTGTTTCGTTACCTTAAAAAACCAGGGGGTGTGTGCGAGTGATGCTTCAGAATGTTTCACTTCGGTTAAGTTATAGATTAAACTATACTTCCCTTATGGTTTAAGCCAAATTTTAGAGGTTTTAAATGATAATAACTATTACATATGATTCCATTATAATTATGATGTTGTGTACTTTTAACGTGGTAATGAAGTTTAATTAATTATGACAGTAATATAAAACCCTATTTTACTAATTTTCAAACTATACAAAACATTTGAATTTGTACCGTAATATTTCTTAATGAATATGAAAAAAATCCCCTTTTCATATTAAATAAAACGTTTTACTAGTTAAAAAATATTATTTAATTATGCAAAAATTTTTTGCTATACAATTGGAAAATTTTAAAGTGATTAGTAAAATAAATTTTTGTGATTAGAAAGTTATAAGTTTAAGTTATGAAAATAACTTTTTTGTAAAATAAAAATAAAAAGTTATATATAATTAATAACTCTTTTTTAATTGTCGCAAGGTAGCTTTTTTCTTCTTCTTTTTAATTATTTATACTACTCTAAACGTTTGGTTGCATTTTTCAACTAAAATAGAATATTACTATCGAGAATTGTAAATTTAAAAAAATCCTAAAAAGACATAATCTCAAGTGGATACTTAACATGTTCCCTCTCTCTTAGGTTCATCACAAGGGAAACGAAAGCCAAGATTTGCTTTATCCAATATCAAACAATATAAATCGTAAATGTATGAATATGATGTACCAAAATTCAGTGTTTCGTAATGGAATAGATAACAAGCAACTTTGCCTCTGTTACTCAAATTTTCCATATTTGATTAAACTGAAGAACTTTCACAACTCATCTTACATACTAAATTAGGACCAAACAAATCTTTAAGTCTTTTTTAGCAAAAATTTTGTAGGTCAAATTTGGCCACCATTTTTTGTAGATTCAAGACAAATAATGTCCCTCTTGTGCTTACCAAATCAAAAGACCCGCGTGCTAACTTTTTATATATGATCTTAAAACACATTAAGATACTAAAGTCGTCTAGGCTGCTGAGAGCCTGAGAGGATTAAAGGCAACAACAGCTCACCGCTGAGAAGATCACTATTAAGGGCTCCCAAAGACGGAATCAAGATGGAGACAAACATGTATGGGCATAAAGAAATAGCATTAGTATAATATTTGTTCCCATGATTAATGTACTGAAACCCAAATTGCCATAGCTCAAAAAGAAATAGAAAGAGAAGACCCTAATCAGTGATATGGATGGGGGAATCTGGTTCTTTAATTAAGGATTAAAAAAAGAGATAAAGACTTAAATTCCTTACTTGACCCCACCATTAGTGATCTCCGATTCTATTAAAGACCCTGCCTTTGGGATTGGAGACTCAAAGTGAGCGTTAAGTCTTCCCAAGTCAAGAACTCCCAAGAACATATTCAGACATATTAAGCATTGAGACTGTCCCATCAAACACGGCAGTAACATTGAAAGTTTTCCATTTCCAATTCTCTTCCTCAAATTTTGCAATATAGTCAGAGGCAGATTGACCCTTTTGGTTGCAGTTCACGCACAGCTTCTTAAGTTCAGGAATCTTCGGTTATCCATATTCGTTCTTGTTTCAGCTTTTTTTTCCCCCCCTGAGAATCCTGTTACTTGGGCTCAGCGATGTTGCAGAAAGTAAAGGAATCGTTCTGTGTTCAGCCTAAAACAACAGTGAAAGGTGGTTCCAATGAGTTTAAGAAGATCAAAGGGTCTGTGGTGTTGATGAAGAAGAACTTTTTGGACCTGAGTGACTTCAAAGCTTCTCTACTCGATCGGTTATATGAGCTTTTTGGCAAAGGTGTCGCCGTTCAGCTCATTGGCTCCAATCATCCACGCCCAGGTGAGCATTTCTCTCTCTCGTTCTCTTCTCTCTGTGAGACCTCCTTGCTTGAGGAGGTGTGCAAGAAAAAAGAGGATTGTGAGTCAAGGCTCCTGGATAAAGACAACGGTTTCTTTTGGATTGAATATAAAAAACACTACTCCAAGCACATTCTTGTACTCGTTGTTCACTAACGTTCCTTATCAAATAAGTGAAAAAGGTTAGTTGTAATGGTAAAAGTCTTCTTCTTTTGGGTTAATCTGATTAAGTTAGTCTAGAACAAAACTGGGAAACTTGAGATGTTTGTAGTTAAAGGTTGTGAGTTTAATACTGTTCATGCGAATAGGGACTGGACTAGGAGGCAAGCTTGGGAAAGTAGCTCGCTTGGAAAGATGGACTACGACCCTTACCCCATTAACTGCCGGAGAAACAGAATTTGGTGTTACTTTTGACTGGGACGAAGACATAGGTGTTCCTGGGGCTTTTATAATCAGAAACTATCATCATAGTCAGTTCTACCTCAAGACACTTATCCTGGAAGATGTTCCTGGGCACGGTCGGCTACATTTTGTCTGCAATTCATGGGTTTATCCTGTGCATTGTTACAAGTATGATCGTGTATTCTTCTCCAACAAGGTAATTGGATTCTTAGCCAAAAAATAAAAGAAAGATAAAGCTTCCATCTTGATCTTTTATTTAGTTGAACTCTCTTGATTATCTGTGAGAAAAGGAAATGACAGTTGAGAATAAAAAATTAGTCATCAAAACAGGGAGGGGCTAAAGTCCTGACAACTTAGCAAAAAGCATCTTATCCGACCCATGAAGCTCTTGTTTTTTATCATAATTATTTTTAAACCTCAATTATTCAAGACTTGAAATCTTTTAAATCCAATACTCTTTCCAGAATGTGCTTTTCTTAGTTGATGATTGAGTCTGAATGCCTAGGTAACATCATCTTTTTCATCATTACCTTCTGAAGTTTTATTTTTGGGTTGCCGGTTTCTTGTTCCGATAGGACTAAGTCATAAATAGATGTACCCAAGATAAATTTATGGTTACTGCATTAAGTTTATTTCAAGAATCAGAAAACTGGGATTGTGGTATTATGGCTGATCACTAACAGAAGTTTATGATCATGTGTTAGACCTACCTTCCATGTCAAACACCTGAGCCCTTACGAAAATATAGAGAAGAAGAACTTACAAATCTGCGTGGCAATGGAAAAGGCAAGCTCAAGGAATGGGATAGAGTATATGACTATGATTACTACAATGATTTGGGAAATCCAGACAAAGGTGAAGAATATGAACGCCCCGTTCTTGGTGGATCAGAGGAGTATCCGTACCCAAGAAGAGGAAGAACTGGTCGGAAACCAACAAAAACTGGTTAGAAACCTAAAACAAAGCAGTCTTGAATTTCTGTCAAATTCTTTATATGTAAACCATGACAATTCAGGTGTCACAACATACGTATCTTTGTTGATCTATGCATATATTCCTTCGTTGTAACAGATCCCAACACTGAAAGTAGATTGCCACTCCTAAGCTTGAACATTTATGTTCCAAGAGATGAACGGTTTGGCCACGTGAAATTTTCTGATTTTCTTGCCTATGCTCTGAAATCCATTGTTCAAGTATTGCTACCTGAGATTGCATCTTTATGTGACAAAACAAGAAATGAATTTGACACCTTTGAGGATGTATACAATCTCTACGAAGGAGGCATCAAACTACCAAATGGTTCCTCAGTTGGTAAATTGAGGGATCTCATCCCATGGGAGATGTTGAAGGAACTTGTTAGAAATGATGGTGAAAGATTCCTGAAATTCCCAATGCCTGATGTGATCAAAGGTGTCTGCTGAGTTTCTGTTCTGTTAAAGTCCTAGCAGAAAACTAAAGTTTCTACAATTCTTAAAGAGATTTTTGTGTTATGATTGCAGTGGATAAGTCTGCTTGGAGGACTGATGAAGAGTTTGGAAGAGAAATGCTTGCTGGAGTTAACCCCGTCTGCATCAGCCGCCTCCGAGTAAAATAACTAGTTACAATGCACTAGCCATTTGTTAGTTGTTATGGTTGCTAATGTGTAATTATACTCGAAAATTTCCTGCAGGAGTTCCCCCCAGCCAGTAAATTAGATCCTAAAGAATATGGGAATCAACATAGCACAATCAGAAAGGAGGACATTGAAGAGAACATGGATGGACTCACCATAAATCAAGTATGGAATTCCCTCATCTCTTCCAGTCTCATTTCATATTAAAGACCAATCTCAGAATCAACAAGAACCAGATCGCACTAAAATTTGTTGATTTCTCTGATATAGGCACTGGAGAGTAACAGGCTATTTATATTAGATCATCACGATGCATTAATGCCGTACTTAGAGCGAATCAACTCAACCTCCTCAAAGATTTATGCCTCCAGAACGATCCTGCTACTCCAGGATGATGGCACATTAAAGCCACTGGCAATTGAGTTAAGCAAACCACATCCACAAGGGAAGAACCGTGGTGCTGAGAGCAAGGTCTTCACTCCATCTGAAAATGCCGTTGAGGGTTCAATCTGGCAGCTGGCCAAAGCTTATGTGGCTGTGAATGATTCTGGGTACCATCAGCTCATCAGTCACTGGTATAGTTCTGAACTGAGAAAAGTTACATGTGTAGACATTAAATATCCCACAAGTAAGATCATACTTTAATAATCAATACATGAATAATGAAATGACATTAAGAATACCTAAATTAAAAGACATGATTGTCGTTCTTAAAACTTGTAGAATCAACTTTAGGATAACTGCAACACTAAGAAAGTAGCATCTACATTTCTCTTGCTCTCCCATTAGTTTATGTCAGATTAGATGATGTAAACGTAACACCTTAAGATGGCAAGAAAGCCTTACACAACAATTCTACGACATCAAATAAACCTGCTGAGAAATCAAGTATCACAAATATGACCAATGGCCTTTAGATTTCTATTGATCCCTTTGCAAATCAAAAGAATGACAAGAAATTCTTAAAAACAAGTTATTATGGATCAAAATATATACCTGATCCACTTAACTTGCATCTGCAGGTTGAACACTCATGCAGTCATAGAGCCTTTTGTGATTGCCACAAACAGACAGTTGAGTGTTCTTCATCCAATATATAAGCTTCTGCAGCCACACTTCAAGGATACAATGTACATAAACGCCCTGGCAAGACAAATACTCATCAATGCTGGTGGAGTACTTGAGAAAACTGTATTCCCAGCCAAATATGCTATGGAACTGTCCTCCGTAGTTTATAAGAACTGGATTTTTACAGAGCAGGGACTCCCTGCTGATCTGCTGAGGAGGTAGTTCAAGCAATTCCATACTAAAATGATTTTGATTTCCAGAATTCCTATCTTAAAGAACCCATATTTGATAATTACTTTCACCACCTCACAGAGGAGTAGCAGTTAAAGATTCAAGTTCTCGACATGGCCTCAGACTTCTTATAGAGGATTATCCTTACGCCGTCGACGGGTTAGAAATCTGGTCAGCGATTGAAACATGGGTTGAGGAATACTGTGGTTTCTACTACCCAACGGATGACTTGATCCAAAATGACTATGAACTTCAGTCCTGGTGGAGTGAAGTTCGCAATGTGGGCCACGGTGATAAGAAAGACGAACCTTGGTGGCCGGAGATGCAGACTAGAGCTGACCTTACAAAATCTTGCACCATTATCATCTGGATAGCTTCAGCCCTTCATGCAGCTGTCAATTTCGGGCAATACCCTTATGCCGGATTCCTCCCAAACCGTCCGACTATAAGCCGTCGTTTCATGCCGGAGACAGGCACCCCTGAGTATACCGAGGTAGAGGAAGACCCAGACTTGGCATTTCTGAAAACAATCACTGCCCAGTTTCAGACACTCCTAGGTGTATCACTTATTGAGATTCTATCACGACATGCAACTGACGAGATTTACCTCGGAAAAAGAGAAACTCCTGAGTGGACTTCAGATAAGGAGCCACTCGCAGCTTTTGAAAGATTCGGAAACAAGCTGATAGATATAGAGAACAGCATATTGAATATGAACAACGAGAAGAGATGGAGGAACCGAGTTGGACCTGTAAAGGTGCCTTACACCTTGCTGTTTCCAAACACTTCAGATTACTACAAGGAAGGAGGACTCACTGGCGGAGGCATACCCAACAGTATATCAATCTAAAGATGTGTTCTTGTGTCCTACTTTTGAAGCAATTGCATAGAACATTCTTAGATGTGAGCAGTAATGTGAATTAAGGAGTGGTAATTAAGTTTTCTTCTTTTTGCATTTGTGTTGTACTTCTTTTATTCCCACGATTTTGTATCAAATGTCATTGTATAAAGTTTTATTCGCCTGAATTGTGAATTGTGAATTGTGAGTTATGAATTACACTCATTAATTTTCACTAATTAAATTTAAAAATTAAATTAAATCGTCATTTTAAAGAGTCACTACACATACCTAATTTGAAGTCCTTAAAAAAAAAAAGAGATTTGAAAAGGTTTGATAATACGCATTATTATTCTTACATTAAAGAAGTATTTATAAAATGTTAAAAAATTATAAATATTGCAATTTTCCCAAACGGATAAGGGAAAGATTAAAAAGAATATTGACCAAGAAAGAGATACGTTGAGAGAAAAAGAGAGGGATGTGTGGACAACTGGACATGGTAAGGATAGATATCGAACTCTGACATTTTAATTGGTTCAACGCCCTATCACCTTATCCATCCAAAAATCACCCCACTTGCACTTAACAACCAAAGACCAAGCATTCAATTTTCTATAGCCAATCTCTGATCTTCGATTCTCCGTGGCAATGGCAGCTCAAGCTTCTATCTTCACCCCAACCGGTCTTTCCACTCCTCAATCAAGTAACCACGCAATTGTGCCATGGAAGCAATATTCGTTTATGTCAGTTAAGCCACAAAAACACAGCTCGGCACAAAGAATCTTCAGGGTTTCTGCTGCTGAGGGAAAGGTGGAGGCACCCGCAAAGGAGGCTCCAGTTGGCTTCACTCCGCCGGAGTTAGACCCGAGCACTCCATCGCCGATATTCGGTGGCAGCACTGGAGGGTTGTTGAGGAAGGCTCAAGTGGAGGAGTTTTACGTGATCACATGGGAGTCTCCTAAAGAACAGATCTTCGAAATGCCTACTGGTGGTGCAGCCATCATGAGGCAAGGACCCAACTTGCTCAAGTTGGCTAGGAAGGAACAGTGCTTAGCTCTTGGAACTAGGCTTAGATCCAAGTACAAGATCAAGTACCAGTTCTACAGGGTGTTCCCTAATGGCGAGGTTCAGTATTTGCACCCGAAAGACGGAGTTTACCCTGAGAAGGTGAATCCAGGGCGTCAGGGTGTTGGTGTGAACTTCAGGTCCATCGGTAAGAACGTGAACCCTATCGAGGTCAAGTTCACTGGAAAGCAAGTGTATGATCTGTAAGGTGAGTGACCATTAATTGACTGTTTGTGTGTATGAATCTTATAATTATTATTGCTGCCTTGTTACTGTATTTGATCTATCTGATCTTCATGAAGCTCTAAAGGAAACAAATCTTTGGTAGATTAATGTTGATGTGATTGAATCCTACGAATAAATATATTTTTAATTTTAAAAGATTAATTATAATAAGTCTGATTCGTACATACTTGGCTTGATTCACGTTGTTTTTAAAAACGGAAGAATCACAATCGTTACCTTTTGAATGGTAGAATTGACGTAAATACATAATAGTTTGTAAATTAAGTTAATTGGTATAATAAGCTCGATCTTAAGAGCATTAGTAGGAAGAATCGAACACACGACCTTTTATTTCTATATCCTTTCACCCTATTATCTCAACTACCATCCTTAAAGCATGATCCAAGATCGTGTTTGAGCATGTTTAACCTATCTAACATAATATTATTTTAATTTTTAAAATAATTTTATTTTAATTAAAAGGATCGATATTTGACTTAAAATTTGATCAATTTGTATCAAATTTATTGATTTCGGGTCTAATCAAATTGGAGTTTGAAATTTTATGTAGTGATTATTTCAAAAGAATATATTTAGGTTAACCTAATTTAATTTTAATACAAATATTAAATTAAAGTGATATATTTATTTATTGTTGTACTAGAAAAATATTTTGGTGGATATACAATGATGTTTTAAAATTCAGACAAAAAGTTAAACCGGTAAAATAAGAAGTTTAAGGTTTAAAAGATTATCATAAAATTAATTAAAAATTAAATAAAATTAACATTTTAAAATATGATTGAAATATATTGTTGTTATCGATTGAAATTTTTAAATTTTAATTATAAATAAAATTATTAAATATAATTAATTAATTAATTTTTTTTATAATAATTTATAAATTTGAAAAGATTGACTAATTAATTAATAAATTAGTCAAATTTTAATAACAAAAGTTATTAAAATAAATTAAACTAAATATTAAAACAAAAAATTAGATAATTTAAAATTTTTATAAATATTTGTATCATTGATATACAGCCCTGGACTCCCAACAATTTTATGCTTTATCTGCAAAGAATGGAAGTTGATATTGGTTACAGTATTATCCTGTTTTTGGGTTTCCATAAGGCCTTTGGGTGGTTTTGGAAGCCATAAAAGAAACTCCAACAAGGCTTTGGTAATTTGAGGAATGGGCTGGGGGTTCGCAGACGCTACGGGTATTTTACGTAATATTTTAAAAATTGGATCAATAATTAAACCAATAATATAAGATTTAAAAAGTTTAATCAAAATAAAACAATTATAAAATCAGTTAAAAATTAAAAATTAAAATATTTTGAGAAATAATCGAAACCCAATTTAAATTTTAAATTTACTCTCTAATTGTATCGAAGTTAATATTTTTGTAAGCTAAATTATGTTTATTACCTTATTTAAAAATTAAAAATTTTAAACTCAAAATCTATAAACAAAAAGGTCTACTTGTAAATATATTAAACTTCTATTTGATTAGGCTTATATCAAAATAGAGTTTTTGTCAGTAAAACTTTTTTCTGTAGATGTTTTTTAAGAAGAATTTTTCTAAAAAGCCAGTTGATTGTTTGACTGTCATTTAAAAAAGAGCTTTTTTGAAATAGCTTCATATAGTAAACTGTTTGACAACATAAAAATAAAAAGCACTTTTAATTTTAACTATATTTTAATTTGTAATAAAAATTATTTATACATATAAATATTATTTAAAGTGTATTACGCAATATACATATAAATATTATTTAAAGTGTATTACGCAATATGCAAAGCACAATGTATTATTTATTATATAATTT
>JANITX010000212.1:87554792-87570658 GCA_027564395.1 Erythroxylum ulei | reverse complement strand
AAAATTTTGATTAAAATTTCAAGAGTTCTATCATTCCACTCCGCTTTAATCCTTTTTTTCAATTTATCCCCACCTTGCATATCTTGGCTTAGTATTGACATTTTCTATCAACAACAAAATCTCCACTGCATATAGCAATGAATTTAACAAGTATAAGGAAATATAAAAGCATAACCACAATGACTATGAAAGTTTATACACGTACAAAATGATTGTAGCATTTACAACAAAAAGAAACCAATAATACTGTACATACAAGTTAACCAATGATATTGTCACCGTATTCAACGTTTACAAAACTTCAGTAATATAAACATGTAAGAGTTCTCATATAGTAATAGATCATAACAATTGTTTTCATACCTACAAACGAAACAATTGTGCGACTGAATATATGCTCAATTTCAGAAAATTCAGAACACAAACAGAATATTGAGCTTACCTCAACAACAATAAAAGCTTCTTCCGCTTCTTTCAGCCTCACAAATAATTCTGCAAATTTGTTTTTAAAATTGTTTGGTCAGCCTCATAATATAATATACCAACAAAAGCTTTGTAGTATTTGTAAATTATCAATAAACTCTTAAAGTTTGTCCATTCGGCATTAACTAAAATGTGAGTTATCTTATGCTAAACTAGCCAAGCCTAAAGGAAACATCCTTGTTACTTTTTGGATATCGAATTAATTAGATAGAAAAGTTGAATGAGGGACAACTTAAGGCAAAAGTAATAATGTTTGCAATTTGTAATTTGACATTACATAATAGCACGTAGTTTCATGGCTGAGTGAAGCTCTGAAGAACATTAGGCATCAAATCCTTGTCAAAATATTAACTGTATGTTCGAGTATCGATTTCCAAGGATTAGATTTCAAAGCTCTTGTATTTGAGTTCATGGATAATGGGAATTTAGAAAAGTGGTTGCACCCCACTGATCAACTTACAAGTTTGAATCTTTACCAGAGGCTAAGCATAGCAATTGAGTAAAACAGAAACTCATTCTCAATTTACAACTAAAACATAAAACAACGTAGAATATATATAATAGGGAGACTATGGGAACATAAAATATCGTCTGCATTAACGCAGACGTCGTCTGCGTTGTTCACGCAAAACGTCTGCGTTAACATCGACGCCAATGTCTGAAACATTAAATTTTAGGACAACGAAAAATACATAGAAGAGATCAACCTGAGAAGACGAGAGGTATAGGTGAGCCGAAGAAACAAAACAAAGAGTCGGCAATGGTTTTGTTCACGTAAGACCCAAGTTTGGAATAGACACTATTTTTTTATTACGTAAGTGACGGAAGATTCAATAAAAAATAACTTCATGAAAAAGTTATAATTGAGACTTTTTTGAAAAGCTCCAAATTTTAGCTTTTGAAAAAACTATATTTTGACTTTTTCAAAAGTTATTTGTACTTGAAAAGTGCTTTTAAAGTTTGCAGTTAAATACTTATTTTTTTTCTTGAAAATAATTTTTGTAGTGAAAAAAAGTACTTTTGAAATCTCTACAAGCTTAATCAAACACAGGCTAAAAAAGTTAACGATTGAAAAAGTTAACGCATTCGTCGCATAAAGCTTTATGCTTTACGGAATTATGGGAAAAGTTACAATGTACATAATTTTTTTTGTATTTTTATAAAAAGAGTATTTTTGTTATTTGAACGGACTGATTATAAAGGAGCAATTTTACCCCGGTATTTCAAGATTCATCTGTTAATGATTGAATTAAGTATTATTTAACTTATCGAATGTACGGAGATTTGAAACAACAATGATTCATTTAAGCATGCTTGTATTTTTCTTTTTTTGATAACAGGAAAACAACATAAAAAATTACAGGTTAATTCTCGGGTGATAGTCCCTGACGCATCTCTAAAAAAATGGGTATGCATCCGTTAGATGGGTGCTTAAGATTGGTGATCCTGAAAGAGAACTATGAGGCAGAATGTGCGAGTCAGTTTGCACATCAATTGCCCTCTTAATAAATACGCTGAATTATTACAACCCAATTTTAAGAGAGGAGACCATAAATGCCCAATACTAAAGGGTGGAGGAGACAACCTGTGCCTGTGAAAAAGAGAGCATGTTGGTCACTGTGCTCGAGATGCCGGTAGCCCAAAGACCATACTAACTTGAGACCTGACAAAACCTCCCAATATTCTGCTATTACTAGGGAGCACTTGTCAATGTTCTGAATGAAACCTCCCAACCAAGCGCCTGAACTATCACGCAATAGTCCATATGCTGAAGTCAAAGTCGTGAAGCCGTTGTAAGTGTTATCTGTATTGAACTTTACCCAACCTTGGTAATTTTAACTTTGGCTAGTTGTTAAACAATTTTCTTACACGCCGTATCATGTTCGAAGTGGATTCTCCTTAGGTAATCAATATTCTCTCCACTTTTAATACTGTGACTTCTGTAAATTTTGTTTTGTTGACAAACACTTGGACACTACTCTAACAAGATTGGGAGATCAATATTCAGCATATTCTTTGCGAAGGTAACCAGTGTGCAGACTCCTGACGGCTCTTACTGGCAGGACTGATCCCAAGCTATACTACCTCCAGGAGCCACCGAGGGTGATCACGAAGCTACTCCGTCGCGATCAACACGGAGCCCTGTATAGCCCATCGTTGCATTCGCTTGTTGCATTGAATTAAAAAAACAAAGAACTCAATTACAATGTACGACCATCGTAGTGTCAGCATAGATGATAGAACAGTCACCGATGTGATTGGTCTCAAGTCCTTATCTCGTCGACGTCCACTTACGAAGACAATCACAATCAACAGTTAGATTAAAGAGGATTATTAGTTAAACTGATGTGATGGCCACTACAGCTTAGCGCAGAGTGCAGCTGCAGAAGCTCGAACGTGGATCACTATAACTTGTTTCCTTGTGCAATCAGTTAAAGACATGTCGTCACTACATTATAGGTTCGTGGTGGACATCGCTGTCTAATTACTCTTTTGGGTGACAACCAACCAACTACAAGACAACGCTATTTTGGTTCTCGTTGTTATTAGAGCTGTCTCAAATAATGCAAGAAGCTTCTCGACTTACAAGGGCATAAAATTCGGATAAAAGTATGCTTTGAAACTTATCATTTACAAAATAGCATATAACAAATCTTAACATTTTAGAGTAATTCATTTCAACAAAAAAAAAAAAACATTTTGGAGTAATTAAATTAAAATATTAATATGAGTTAAATATAACTTAAATATTATTTTTTATTTTTAAATAAAAGTAGGTTTTATTGCTAGTAAATGATACCTATAGTTTAAAATATATAAAAATATCATCACGTCAACATTAAATTATAACATGTACACTTTTTTTATTATGTGACACACATTCATTTACCATATACACATTTGATGACGACGCAAATCCAAACACGATGATTATGTTCATAAACTGCCCAATCAAAATCCCTTGTCCAGGGTCTTGAGAGTGATTATCTGATTAGGCTCCAACAGGTGTGGTAGTCAGAACAGAGTCAATATCGCTCCCGGTGCCGTTGATTCTTCGATCGCCGCCGTGAGCTCCGGAGGCCACCCAGATCTCTGGAATCACTTTGGCTAGGTTGTTGATGTTCTCCAAGGCATAGTCTGATTCTTTGCTTTTCACCGCCTTCCCAACCTATATTTCCAAGAGCACAATCTACCAAATTATTATCATAATTCAAATGTTTTTTCTATACTAGTTTTATATTAATAATACTTTTAAAATATAAAGACTAAAATTAAAAAATGTTATCTTACATATGTTAGCCAATGGGCTAAAAGAGTAATTCAACCCTAACGTTTACACTAAAAATTGACTTAAAGTCTAACAATTTTAACATTTGCAAAACGTTCAAAATGATCTATAATATTTAGAAATTTACTAAGACAGTGTAGAGGCCGAGAGCTTTTCCGGCTGCGACACTTCGAACGTTGTCGTCCAAAAACAACTGCAACCAGAAAACCATGTTTTACTACACAAACTGTATTCAGCGGCAATCTAATTCAAGAGCACAGAAAACACAGATATAATCCAAGATTTATAAAGAACATAAAAGGTAAACGAATTTTTTTTTAAAATAGAACATTTTAATTGAAAAATAGGTTAAAATTATTCCGCGATACAATAAAGAAATATTTATATAAGTTATAATAACTTATAACCTTGTATCTTATAATCATAATAAAAATAAAACATAATAAATAAATAAATTTTCTACAGGGGTCACAAACCGTTTGCTAAAAAAGTCTTTTAAAAACTACGACATTTCTCTTGTAAAGTTGGACAAGAAAAGTCACAAAACCATGTTGAAAATTAGATTATAGTATGAGATTGATTTCCATACGGTGCGGCGAGGATCAACGCCCGCTACTTGGAGGGCAATTCTCATGGCGTCCATCGATGGTTTTAGGAGCACGGGGTATTCATCAGGACAAGATGATTTTGAGAGGTTGGGGTTCATCGTCTCGAAACATACGATTTGCTCAAAGCAGTCTTTTACTCCTAATCTTTCCAAGGCTTTGATCGCGTGATTTCTGTCCGAGTTGGTGAATATCTGGAAACACAAGAATTTAATCAGTGGGTTACGTAGGAACAGGATCAAACGACCTGGTTTCAAACTTACGATTTTTCTCTGGTTAATGTTCTGTAAGAGGTTGCGTAGCTGGGGATTTGGCTTGATCACATCGTAAGGTAACCTTCCGTGCACGAAACTGTAGATATTCATAGGAGACGAAAGGAGAAAATCATTGATCGTTTAAGAAATTGTGTTCGCGTAGCAGACCAGAGGAATCGATTGAAGGGTTATGAACACAAACCTGTGGTAATCATCGGCGTCGATATCATAACCAAGTGCCTGGAATGAGACGTTTCAGAATCAATCTCATAAAACACTAAATGAAGAAGCTTGTAGGGTTAGCAGTAATTACTCGCAAACCGGCAAGAGAACTGCCATAGGTCTTGAAGAGCTCGACTCGGAGACTTGGAGCTTTGCTCTCTGTAAATCCACATTTCTCAACGAGAAAATCTGATGGACATGCACAAAACCATCAAGTGTCAATAAACTTGTAATTTACGACAATCGAGAAGTAAAAGAAGCTATCGTACCGTCGATGTTCTTCCTCAGGGCGTCGGCTATTCCGAGCTTGGAAGAATAAAGGGTGTCATCCAAATCTGCTCAAAGAACACATACAAATATGGTCCGATGAATTGTGATAACAATCTAAATCGTAATTTAAGATTAATATTAAAAAAAACAATAAGCTACCGAAGATGAGAGCGTCGAAAGGAGAGCTTGAATCACCACAAGAATCCATGGGAGAGATTGAAAAACACTAATTTGGAAAACAAGATGAGCTTAGAATGAGACTTGAAAGACAGAGAGGAGAGGGACTCGGAGGAAGACAGCAGAGATACTTATAGGATGGGAAGGGACCGAACACCGATGGGTGGACTTGTCCTGACGTGGAGTTAAAATCCAATTATCTTAACCAGGAGCTGAGTAGATTGTGGGGCCCATGCAGGCGGAGTCAGCATTTGTGTTTCTTCTTCTTGATAGACGGAAATGCCCCTTAACGAACTAGTTTGTTTATGAGTTGGGTCATGGGTGGGAAAACCGACCATGGGCTTTTTCAGTTATGAAAAGATGTGCCAATTACTGATGATCCATAGTGGAAACGTTTCACATTGGGCGTTGGGTGTTTCTGTTAGATGCCTGCATTATAGCCGTTGATATAGTGGACGGTGAACGTGTTCTTATACGTTTCAATTTTATATTGTTATGATTTTTGTAGTTTTCATAAATTAAAAATATAATATTTATTTAATTTCCATTATTCATATCTCCAATTTATAAAATCACTTAAGAATGTTACTAATAAACCTATTTTATTGTGAAATTGAAATTAATTTATAGATAAGTTATTTAAGTTAATTGTTTAGAATTAAGTTAAAATTTTAATTTAATTGATAAATATAAATTGAATATATTTTAATTTTGTTTTTTTTTTTATTTTCTAAATTATCAAAGTAAGATGACTGATAAGTAACATAAAAGAGTGCTCTCTTCAGTAACTAACTAAAATATTCCATTTTGACCCTTCATCACGAAGCTGTAACTTTGTACCCAACTTCTTAATTAAGTTTACTTGCTCCAATTGACCCTGCTTCTTAATTAAGTTTACTAGATTCAGCACGAAGCTGTAACTTTCCACCTAACTTCTTAACTAAGTTTACTAGATTCACGTTGTCCTCGTTATAAACGCGACAGTATTTGCAAGAAAGTTAGGTTCCGACATGGCATTAGCAGCTATACGCTAAAGTCCTGACAAGAAATTTTACCAGACAGCCCGGTTTTTAACTAAAAATCCAAATAACTCATTATCTTCTCTTTCTTTGCTTGGACGGAAGAGAGAAGAAGTTACTCTCGTAAGTTGCAACATTAAATACAAGGATGTTCAAAATAAATGTATATGAGTGTATAAAGTGTGATTTGTGTTGGAATCTCTTTTAGAAAAGCTTACACGTTATTCTCTTGAAGTACTTAATTTAATAACAAAAATACGTATATAGAAAGCAAATCACCTCGTGATATTGAATAGTCTGCACGTCATGAACATGGAAAACGTGTGCTACTTACCGACAATGCTGCCACTATCGAAAGTTACTATGGTGCTTCCAGCAGGCCGAGGATGTGTGGCTGTCGCGGAACCTCTCAGGTGCAGCAGGAAGCGTACGCTACGATCTTTGGATTTGCTTGTTGGTTCCTTGGGCAGTGGCGTAACCGCAGCCTATTCAAGTTACATTTTGCCTGGCCGGCCGAGGGCTCCCGCATTATCATGGATTATGTGATGTGGATTGCCCGTGCTAGGATAGTGGAAACTTATGTTTTTCCCGCGCAGGGCGTGCCGGTGGGTACTTACGTGGGGTGGACTAAGCTTTCAGCGGATTGGGTGAAAGTCAATACTAATGGCACAGTGCAAACGAGGACCCAAACGATCTCCTCAAGGGGTCTTATTCACGATTGCCGGGGAGAGTGGCGGGGAGGGTTCCAGTGACGCCTCGGTAGAGGAGCCCCCCTAGTTGCGGAACTTTGGGGGGTTTATTTGGGCCTTCAGTTCACGTGGGACCTAGGCTATCGTCGAGTTTTGGTCGAAATTGGCTCTCTCGAGGTCATTAACATTCTCTCAGATCCCACAGTTCTCTTAACCGAGGTTTCTTTTGTGGTGTCAAATATTAGGCTGCTTCTGGCGCGGGAGTGGATGATACAGTTCCAGCATGTTTACCGAGAGGGGAACTAGTGCGCGGACAGCCTCACTTGCCTCGCTGGAGTGCTCCGCCCAGGCCTCTATTTTTTCTACGAGCCTCCTTTTGGAGTTCAAGAACTTCTCCGCTGGGATGCCCTCGGCACTACTTACCCTAAAACGATTATTTAGTTTGTTGTTTTTGCCCTTTGTACACAAAAATAATAATAATAATTATTATTATTTAGTAAAATGAGCAATTTTTCGTCACAAAAAGTGCCAACGGGAAATGGTGCCATGTTAGGTTTAAGCTTATCCCTTCAAAACTGATAAGATTCCAAACCATTTTCTTTGCTATCTTCATTCTTTTGTTCATCACTCAATCACTAATGGGATAGCTCTTTCTATTTCTTTATTTATGCCAGCTGAATAGATAAATCCACCGTCCCCCCTTTCGTTCGGTTCTTTGTTATTTCACTTAATTAATATATATTTCTTGCGTTTCAAATACTTGGAGTACTCACATACCCCATCAAATATGGTTGACCTAAACTAAACATAGTTGGTGTGAGTAGTTCAACACTCTCATCCTTTAATTAGAGGTCTCGAATTTGAGCTTTGAAAATAAAAAAATCTGTTTAACTAATATTTTACTCCTTACGAGCTGACCTGGTGTAAGCAGGAATTAAAAATTTAAAATTTTCTAAATTTTAAAGTAAGAAAAAAAAAATCAGATTAGATTAGGCTCGATTGTACCTCGAGCTTGTCAAACTTGATCAAACTCAATTTCAAGCTCAGATAAAACTTTTTGAGTCGAATTTGAGTCTAAACACACTCGACTTAGACTACCTTATTATCATGCCAATTTGAGATCAGGACGTCTCTAAACTAGAGTTGTTGTGAAATGCAATGGACTAGAAGAAGTTAGAGCCTACTTGGGCTTCTACTTTTGTTGGTCTTCAAGGCCTATTAAGAAATCAAAATTTATTTTTTATTTTTATGTTGTTAAATAATTTAAAAAGATTTATTTTTATTTTTATGTTACTGAATAATTTAAAAAGTTCTTTTTTAAATGACAGTTAAATAATTAATTATTTTTTTACAAAAATTTTTCTTAAAAAAATTTAAAAAAAAAACTCTATTAATATAAACCTAACCAGATAAAGGCTTAATGTGAAATGTAATGGAGTAGAAGGAGTTAGAGCCTCGTTGGGCTTCTACTTTTGTTGGTCTTCAAGGCCTATTAAGGGATCAAAATCTAGTCCAAAAGTGTCTGTGGGTTGAAGCTACCTCTCTTTAAATTAAAATTTTAAAAAAAATTTATAATTTATTTTTAATTTAAAATAATTTTAAAAATTTTATACTTTGTTAAATTTATGCTACTTTTTCTGAAAAATACAAAAGAAGTAATACTAAACAGAAAAATTTAACAGATTATTTTATTAATTAATTAAAGTAATTTAATTATAAATTTCTAGATTATTTTATTTCTAATATTTTTATTTATTTGATGATTTATACCTTTTCTTTTTGGTGTATAAGCAATTGAAGATGTCAAATTTAAGGAAACAACATACTTAGCAAAAAGCACAAATACGAATATACTCATTTCGCTATTACACCGTTACAAGGCATTAACACATGAACAAAATAACAAAAAGAGAAAAGCAAGTACATAATCTTAGAACACCGAAGAGCACATCAAGAACAGAAAAGAAAGGAAAAAGGGTCAAATTTTCCAAGTTCGTATATATATTTCAACTTTGGTAGTGCTTTTCTGTTCGTAGCTTAAGGTTGACTCTGTTTTTGTGTAATAATCCCATGGCCATAGATGAACCTTGCATCTCCTTCTGTGTATACATGTGTTTCATTGTCCAACCTGCCCATTTTCAATCCCAAGTTGGTCACAACTTGATAATAATAAGCACAGATTGGAAATGTGAAACGCTTTTGATCTTACGAATTGCGAATGGCTTTGCTCAAGGTAGAGGCGGACGAAAATGTCTTCCCATCAAAGTATCTGTTCTCTCCTTTGATTCTCTGCTTTATCTTAAGGTCCAGTTCATCAGCACTTAAAGAGATTGGTGAATCTGAAGCCTGTAAGTTGATCGTGGACAAGAAATTAGAAGTTGTTGATACTTAAGCACAACAAAAAAGCTCAGCCCGATTCAAATTTAATCAATCGAATTCGATATGACATCGATCTGAACTTGAACTTAGATCTTGGAGAACTCAAGAAATAAGCACAACAACAAAGGTCGACTTTGACCCAAGTTCAAATCGAACTGATCAAGTCCGGTTTGACGAAACTTGGGTTTGACTTTAGATCTAAGAGTAAGAGAGTAGGGTCCAGCGAGTTGTCACACTTAAAAAGCTAGAGTACTTGATTTGTGCAAGTGTGCAGGTAACTAAAACAGAGTTGGTGGTGTGAAATATGAGTACCATGACCCATCCCCAAGTATCAGCATAAGAAGGGATATGAGCAGAATATGCAACAACATCTGCACCATTAAAAGATGACAATTAACAGAACATAAGTTTCCTTTTGATTATAATCAACAGTAACTGAAACTGAAACAGTGGCAGAAAAAAGCAT
The DNA here is from genome assembly GCA_027564395.1 of Erythroxylum ulei. NCBI lineage: Eukaryota > Viridiplantae > Streptophyta > Magnoliopsida > Malpighiales > Erythroxylaceae > Erythroxylum > Erythroxylum ulei. The sequence continues at coordinate 87,560,805 of JANITX010000212.1, read as the reverse complement.
CTCAAGTTTTGCTTACATTTGAACACCTGTTTCAAAGTATTATAGATACAGGAAAATACTTCTGTATGGCTGAAAATTCCTGCTGGCCCTGCCTGATATTTTACACCACTCCATTTAATTAGTGTTCCTTACAATATAATTTCCCAACACTCATTGATGAATACCAGTTAGAATGCGATACCTGTGTGACAAAAACTCCATCCTGATTGAGTCTGGGCTTAACATGAGACTCGTAAAAGGATTTCGTGTACAGTTTATAACATGGGCCTCCTTCTATGGGGTCTGCAAGGTCTCCTATGATCACATCGTAGCTCTCCTTCCTATTTTCAAGCTCAATCCTGAAACAAATTGACCAATAATGGGTATTAGCTTTAGTAACAAAAGGAGGGAGAAGACGAAAGGGAAAGATGACCGACCTGGCGTCATTGATGATGACCTCAAGTCTAGGATTAGAAAAAGCTTCACTGTTCACAAGCAAGTATGCTTTGCAGAACTCTACTACCTCCTGTTCCATTAACGAACTTTAATTATGTGTAATAAAAGCTTAAGTTGGAAAAAAGAAAAGGGAACTTTGATTAATGGTGGCGATTTGAACGTACCTCATCAATGTCACACATGACAACCTTCTCTACTGTCTTGTGTCTAAGTATTTCTCTTGCAGTGGACCCTTCACCTCCTCCCATGATGAAGACTGTCTTTGGACTACAGTTGAATATAATAAGTAAATACGTAGACAAGAAAACCAAAAACCATCAAAGAGAGAGTTAAGAAGTTACTCTGGATGATGAAGAAGTGCTGGATGAACGAGACATTCATGGTAAATGAATTCATCAATTTCTGCACTCTGAAGCTTCCCATCAATGATCAAAGTCTGTCGAGTTACAGCATTTTTCACGTCAGAGAAATGTTAATTTAGCTATCACTATAAAACTGTCACGAACCCCATTTCAAGGTTTTTTTTTCTCTAAAATCAAACCTTTCCAAATGGTTTTGTATCCAAGAGTGCAATTTCCTGGTATGGAGTAGATCCTGTATGCAAAATGCTGCCATGGAAGAAAAAGAGTGATCTATCATATACAAGAATAAAGGAAAAAGGAGTTTGAACACTGGCAAACTTTTTTTTCCCTATTAAACACTGTCTGCCCTTTTCACGACCAAGATTTATAGTCACCATTTGGGATTACTATACACAAATTATAAAGAATAAGCGTGATGAGATAGTGAGGAGCAAAAAGGAGGAACAGAATCTTCGAAAATATGAGAAGGGACAGATAGGAGTTTCCACTTGTCTGGAGCGATAAAAAGGTGTTTACATTGCCTCTTCTCTTCCATGATATTGTCTCAACATGTTGAATAAAATATGCAAATAATTAAAATAAGGTGATTCGCCATAAAACCCGCCATAAATTAATGTCGAGAAGACACTGAAATTTGTTTCTACTGAGTTCTGCAAGTAATGTATAGAAATGGGATTTCATCATTTTCATAGATAACAATATTTTTTTATAATACCTATTAAGAGAGAAACACCATCTCAAGTTAGCTTCAATCTCTTCCTCATACCAGCAGCTCTTTCTATAGCCATTAGGCGATGAATGGCTGATTCTATCCACTCCATTGCCATTGATAATCTCATGAGAGCAAGAAATATCGCCCATTTCTTTGTATCCTTCTAGCCACACAGAGGAACAAAGGGTTTGCGAGAGGAGAAAGTGATAGTGGATGGAGAGACGAGCTAGGTAGGTGGCTTAATATATGCACGCGGGATGGAAGGAAAAAAAAAAGGGAACAAAGGTGGTATCAGGTATGATTTGGCTTTTGGCATGGAAGAGGAACTTACGAAAGGCAAAATCTAAATGGAAGCTGGCGTGTGCACTTGGGACCAAAAGTTGCACCAAAATATCCTCATGGGTTTTCGTAAACTTGATACAATGAAATGATGGCATACATACAAAAGCAAAGCTAAAAAGTGGATAAAGTGGATGGACAGTGTCTGATTTTCTTAGGTTTGAGTGATATGTATGTCGTTTTCCCTAGTTCAATCCTCTCCCATGTATGAAACCACCTTATAAGCTTTAATGGGTCACTTCAACACACGCTATGATCATTAGATTCATCAACTTGTGAACTGACTTGTATTTATAAATTAATGTTGAGGAAAACCCTAGAAATCAGATTAATCCTTGCAGGATTTTTCACTCTTGTACATTAATGATCGATCCTTGCACCTATTGATTCTTGTATATTGGCCGATCACACTGGCTAGCTATGCACCAATGTTGGTAATATCTTTTAAAGTAGTATTGAAGAACTGGTTGTGTAATGTGTATGCAATACTGTGTATGGCACCGATTGTTCTTATTAAAATACATCGAATAATTTTGGATTATGTTGATTGGTATAAAAATATTAAGTAAGAATTGTAAATATGACAAAGTTTAAGGGTAAAACTGAAAAAATGTTACATTTATTTTTTAACATAAAAAATATTTAAATTAAAGTATTAGGTTTAGATAATACAATACTTTTGATTTGGTTTTAATTTACTAACTTGAAATGTTTTAAATTCTAATCATAACAAAATATTTAATTTTAATTATATAAAAATTAAGAGATTATTTTATAATTTAAAATTTTATTATAAACAATATCTAATATTCACAAATCGTTCCTTTGAAATTTTTTACAAAAAAATTGTTTCCGTAATCTAAATCTTTTACCTTCTAATTACAAAAGAGCAACGTGATTAAGAGCATCTTCGTTAATATTCTTAGTTCGGTCATATATTTTTTGCATTTATTTTTATCTGCGCTCGACAAATCAACAAAGCACTATTGCTTTTGCTGTTGCTAAACGGGTCCTGTCGGAAGTAATTGTGGAAGATTTGCAGCATATCTACAGGTTAATTATTCCGTCTTTCACATCCTTAAATAATATTATTTTAATTTAATTACCTATAAACTTTTTGACATAAGATATTTTTAATTTTAATATTTACCATATATTAATTTATGAATACTGGGAATATTCATCTTTAGCACTAGAACATATTGATATGAATTATCTTATTTATGCAATTACTAACATTTATTAGCTTTTTTTTGTCAAAAAACCAGCAAGAGTGCTTTATTGATATATTCAATGTTTTAAAATTTTGATCAAAAGTTAAATTGGTAAGATAAGAGATTTAAATTTAAGGTTTAACCAGTATTAAACTGTCATAAAATTAGTTAAAGATTAAATTAAATAAAATTAAATTAAAAATATTGAAGAAGACAATCCTAACTCAATGAAAAATTTAAAGTTTAATTGAAAAGAACTATGAAATGAAAATTAATCGGTTTATTTTAATTTGTAAGAATCGATTAGTTTATAAAACTAATAGATTAATTAATAAACTGACTGACTTTTAATAACAAAAATTAATAAACTAAATCAAAAAAGTTGGTCGGCTTAAGATTTTTATTGTGAAATTAATCAAACTGGTTAGTTTTTAAAACATTGGTTATTTTGGTAATCAACTAAGATAGTGATTGTTATATTTTCTTAGTCAATGAAACCCATTAAAATGATACCACTAAGAGTGAATAGTTATAATAAGGTCGTAGTCATAAGTTTTTATACTTTGGGATTACATCTATACAGAAGCATCATCAACAAAGAGAAGCTAGGGTTTAAAAAGAAATTATAATTAGAGCGAAGGGAAAAGGAACAAGAGGTGATGATTCTTTTCTTCGAAAATGTGTGCAAATCTTGGTTGGGAAAAGGGAGAGGGGCATAAGGAAGGAGCGTGCAGCGGGAACCATCATAACACGCTTTCTCTTGCTTCAAAAGATGGAGGAAGCAAGCAAGAAAGGGCGTGACATTGCAGGCGCACTCATCATCTTCATCATTATCACCACCATCCCCATCAAAATATTTCAACCCCACCATAATCAAGACACACAATAACTCCTCTTAACACACTACATATACTCATAACTATTGTGTTCACTTCGCGCACTTGCTTACATACATACTACTCGCATCGCATGCCTGTTTTGACAGATGTAAACTTACGACAACATCAGTGTTCCAACAAGTTAGAGATGGGGTCCGCTGTAAGGTAATAGTGGCATCAGCATGATGTCCTCTCGTGGACTATGATAGCTAAACAGCATGGGTCCTTAGAAGTAGGATCGTACAAAGGGATGGTAAATAACCCCGGACAGCGAAATACCATGGGTCTTTACAAGTAGGATCGTAAATAGGAATGACAACTGGGTTCAATCTCGGGTCTGCTCTGGCTCAAACGAAATTAACAGGCCAGATTTAAGTTAAATTGGGCTTTTGATAAAGCTTGAATTCGGGTTCAAGCTACTCACGCCTACGCCTTTTCGAGACTTGACTCTTACAAATAAAATAATATCGTTTAAATAAAAATAACATTATTTTATATTTTTATTTTTAAAAAAAATTCAAGCCTAGTTGGGTTTGACTAGGGCTCAGACCGGGCCCATTGCGATCCTAATCGTAAATGTCTTTAAATTCTGTATCATTCTTACTATAAAATTTATATATTTAATTAAATTTAATTATTTCTGATTCAGATATTCATATTTAAATTTACTAAAATTTGAATTTAAGTAATAATTTAACTAAAATTGAGCTAATTTGAAGTTAATATATCAAATCAAATTTAATTAAGTTTTAAATTTTAAATTAAAATTAAAATATTGAGTGATTCCAATTTAATACGATTCATTGACCCAACTTGGTTAAATTGTAAGTTCTATAGGACATTGTAGTAAGAAAATAATTAGACATATGAGATTTATTAATATCCCATGACTTGGTAATTTATTTAGTGCAATTTAATATTTAAAATGATAATATAATATCGTATAAGATCATATAAGTTTGATTTTTCTTTTTGAACTTCTTTATCATGCGTAATTATATTCAATCTATGGGCGTGTGCTTTTGATGCTTTTATATTAAAAACATTATGATACCAAATGTAGGATATAAGTTTGAATTATAAGTAGTTTTTTTTTTATTTTTTTACCTAAATATTGTTTATCAAGTGGCTAATTAATGTTGTCTAAAGAAAAAACGTAGTTATATTAATTTAGGGTAAAATTGATTGTGATGCTTGCAAATAAGTCAAGGGTCAAGCCTGGTAATCTCGAAATTAATAAGCTCAGCTTAGTTTGATCGAATTTCGATCTAAGTTTAAGTTTGGACTGTCCAACCCAATCTAGCTCGAAACTTAAGATTCTTAAAAAATAACATTATTTTTTAATTTTAAATTTAAAAAAACCCATGTCTAACCATTACAACTTCATTAGACTTTAAATCACAGTTAGGTGCAGACAAATTTCAAGCAAGATTCTAGCATAAGTGGTTCTAACCTAATCTAACTCATTTTCATTCCTAACCATACTAAGCATACATTTACATGTTAGGAGAAATACAATGTAAAATGAAACTTAGAGATTTGGTGACATGGAGGAGGAAAAAATGAAGGAATTTAAAAAAATATATGTCATGCGTATATAACTGACAATAGGGCTCCAACCAGGCCGCCTCGAGGTCCTACAAATAATAACAAAACGATATCGTTTTGACATTTTAATCTAAAAATTAATTTATGTCGATTGGATCTTGGACATCACTGGAACTGTTGCGATAAAATCGGACTCGACTTCTTGTCATCCCTACTAATATATTGATACGATGTTAATGAGTACTTTTATGTTTCAGAATATATTAATTTATATAAGTTTTTTGACTTTGAGTTATCTTAAATTAGATTCAAATCAAATTTTATTATATTAATTTAAATTTAAATTCAATCAACCTTTAAGTGATTAAAAGTGTGACGCCCTAATACCCCCTGGGAGAATATTGCGAATGCCACACACACACAGAACATACAGAATACAAAACATTTTGTGAAAGCATAGCATTCAAAAATAAACATTCCAAAATGTACGCAACATTTCATACATGAATTTCCAGAATCTTAAAC
>JANITX010000212.1:87521923-87541245 GCA_027564395.1 Erythroxylum ulei | reverse complement strand
TAAAAATAACGGTTAAATAAATATAATATGATTTGAAATAATTAAATTAATAATTTAATAAACTATAATAAATCATTATTTTATTAAATTTATTAATTTAGAAACTAATTTAAACTATCGTGTCATTAATACTTAATGGTGATATATATAACTATGTTTTCATTCTTTTTTTTTATAAAAATTGTGAAATTAAGTAATTTTTTAAAATTACAATAAATCTTATAACTTTTACATTATATTTCGAATCTCGTATACTGTGCCACCATTTTAAGCCGAATAGTATCTGAGTCGATTCTGACTCTCCATGGCCAAATGCACGGGACGGAATAATTTCATAGTTAAAACTTTGTGCCAACTCCACGTGAATATGTGTCGTTTTGTATATGAAGAATGGCTCATGCAACAAAAACCATTGTGCATGCATGTGACTTTGTACTTTATCTTGATCTGTCAGAGTCTCAAATACAAACTCGTGACTCCTAAGAGCCATAACATCATCCCGATACGTCACCTGTTCAATCTTTTCGAAAACGTGTATCTGCACTGTTCAGGTTAAAAACGTTGGTAAAGAGCATAGATTTTTTGCATGCATCTTAGATTGCTTTCTTTTTCTGTTTTTAATGCAATAATGTTGAGCAGATGGGTGAATTGGGAGTTTCATCTTGCATTGGATGTTCGAGTTGGCCCTGTCATATCACTGGCATCAATCTATGATCCAGAAAAGAAAAAACATCGCAGTGTTTTGTACAGAGGACATGTCTCCGAGCTCTTTGTACCGTACATGGATCCATCCAAGGATTACTACTACAGAAGCTTTTTTGACTGTGGGGAGTTCGGGTTTGGTCAATCTGCAGCTTCGTTAATTCCAAACGCCGATTGCCCCTCTAACGCAGTGTTCATGGATGGTTACTACGCCGGTCAAGACGGCACTCCGGTTAAAGTCTCGAATGCATTTTGCATATTCGAAAGACATGCAGGAGAAGTCATGTGGCGGCATACCGAATTTGGCATTCCAGGAGTTAAGGTAAGAGGGAACTTCTGAACATGGTTTAGTTTTTGATTCATCCTACGTTATGAGTGGAAACTATCTGTGGTTTTGCAGGTAAACGAGGCAAGACCAGACGTGAGCCTAGTGGCGAGAATGGTGGCTTCCATTGGAAACTACGATCATGTCGTGGACTGGGAATTCAAACCAAGTGGGTCAATCAAAGTTCAGGTGGGTTTAACTGGGATTCTTGAAGTAAAAGGGACAACATATACACATGTAGATCAAATCAAAGAGGAAGCTCATGGAAGCTTATTGGCAGAGAACACCATAGGAGTTTACCATGATCATGTCCTTAGCTTCTATCTTGATCTTGACGTAGATGGTGTCGACAATTCCTTCGAAAAGAAAGGTCTGGTAATGAAACCAGTGACCGATGGGTCCACGCCGAGGAAGAGTTATTGGACAGTTGTTAGTGAAACAGCCAAAACTGAGTCGGAGGCAAAAATCCAACTGGGACAGAAGCCATATGAACTTGTAATAGTGAACCCTAACAAGAAAACTAAAGCTGGAAACAAGTATGGCTATCGGATAATTCCTGGGGCAACGTTACACTCGCTGTTGTTAGAGAATGATTACCCTCAAATCCGAGGTGCTTTCAGCGAGAACAACATATGGGTTACTCCACATAACAAATCTGAAAAGTGGGCAGGAGGACGATACGTCGATCAAAGCCAAGGTCAAGACACATTGGCTGCTTGGACTCTTAGGTACTGTATATACGATGGTTACAACATGATATATCTGCCATCATCACTGAGACTTTTTCTTTTTTTCATGGCTTGGATTTTGCAGGAACAGAGAGATCGAGAACAAGGACATAGTGCTATGGTACGTCATGGGTTTTCACCACGTCCCTTGCCAGGAAGATTTCCCGTTGATGCCGACGCTGACCGGTGGATTTGAGCTCCGACCCACTAATTTTTTCGAATCCAATCCAGTGTTGAAAGTGGTCACAAAGCGTCCATGAATGGCTAATTGCACAGTTATCGGATAATTTAGTCCCCGAGTCTATGACAATAATCCATTTGACTTGAGGTCATGCCTTCTTTTGAATTTCCTTGTTATTATGTTAATCGGAGTACTGGTCGATCATTACTACATGGAAATAAATGTTAGTTATACCATAATTAAGCTCTAATTATAGATTTAAATAGCGATAAACTAATTGTTGAATTGTTTGAACAAACTCTTCAAAATATGAACAAATTCTTAAAATTATCGATCAATTTTTATAAAAATTATATATCCTTATATTTTTTTGTGTGTCTTTCTTAATGCGTTGAGCTTTTTAACGAATCAGATAAACTAAATAGATAAAAATACTAATTTTACAAAAAAAAAACAAGTTAATTAATACACTGATTTCTAAAGGATACGACATAATCATTCAAAATTGACTGAATTTTTAACAAATAAATCAATTTTAACTAAATTTGAGTATTCAATACAAATTTAATTTTAAATACAATAGAAATTAATTTATTGACTTTGAATTAGATCGAGATTTTATTAAATTCTTTGTTACTGAATTGCATCTTTTCTTGTGACGATTTAATGCATTCTATGTCTTTATATTTAATAATACATAAATAGCTTTTCTATATTAGATTATTAAAACAAATAAAAGTACTATTTAAAAAACTTCTTTAACACGTTAATTTAGAATAGATATGACTTAATCTATGTAAATATTTAATTCAAATTACAGTTTAAATACAATTAGTGAAATCACAATTGCAATATTTTTTAAATTTATGGCACCAAATGTTTGATATTGTTAAAAATAATCTGAAAAATAACAAATACAAATTCCGTTCTACTACTGTACATCATATCCATCTTTTAAAATGTTGAAGGGCTAATCTTGATGGAGCAATGGGTTGCCTTCGAAAAAGTTGGCAGGTCGAAGCTCAAATCCCCCACGAACGGTTGGCATCACCGGGAAATCTTCTTGACATGGAACATGGTGAAATCCCACCGTATACCATAAAACTATGTCTTTGTTCTCCACCACTCTATTCCTGCACATCTAACATACACTTATTCTTTTCTAATCACCCCAATATTAAGTATTACTATAAAAAAATGCAATACATATATACACGAATTAGATTAAAAAATAACGACATTTTAAAAACCGAACCAAAAATTAAATCGATAGGATAAAAATTTAAAAGTTTAAAAGGTATAACCTGTCATAAAACTAATAAAGATTAAAAAATGAAAAATATTAATAATAAGAATTTTAAAATAAATTTAATTGAAAATCAAATCAAAAAATTAGTCGATCAAAGTTTTTATTATTAAATCAATCAAACTAATTTTTTTTTTTAAATATTGAAAAATAGGATAGATCGAATTTGAAATCGAATTCCTAATGTTTGACTTTGAACCCAAATTTTGTTAAAAGTCAAACTTAATTTTGTTTATTTAGGATCTAATACTAAAACTTGAATCTATTTAAATGATTTTAAATTGATCAAATCATAATTTAATTAACAATATTTCTGAAGTCAATTTTAATTTAATTTAATATGCTAATTTTAGATTGGTCACATCAAAGCCTAAATTAATTTTTTATAATTAGTTGAAAATAATATCAAATTTAAGTTTAAATTTAAATTTAATTAAAATTAAACATTGGAGATCTCTTAACCTTATCTCAGATTCTAAATACAAAATTCTAATTATTTAGCTTACCTGCGGGTCCAGACAGATAAGCCATCTTCACCTCGGCTCCGATCAGCATAAAATCCACCAGCCCACGTTTCTGACTTGTTATAAGCAGTTACCCACACCTGGTACTTGGTATAAGCGGCTCTAATTTGCGGATAGTCATCGTCGGTCAACAGAGACGTTACAGGCTCTCCGGTGATCAGCCGGTAACCCACCTGATTCCCAAGCCTAGTCCTCTTATTGGGGTTCACGACCCAAAGCTCTGCTGGGTCCAAGCCCAATCGAATCCTAGCCTCGGCTTCAGTTTTAGCCGTTTCTTTAACGACCGTCCAATAACTTCTTCTCGGCGACGGCGCGTTAATGGCCGGCACCCTAGCCGTTTGTAGTTTAGCTCTTACGAATGAGTTATAGTTACCGTCGACATCAAGGTCAAGGTAGTATGTGAGGAAGTGGTCGTGATTAACGGCGACGGCGTTCTCTGTAATTAATGTACCGTATACATTGGTTGTAATTTGGTCTTCGTTCGCGTAGGAAGTGGCCTTCATCTCTAATATTCCCGTTAAGCCAACCTAAATTTCAATTACATAATAACATAAATCTTATATTGTAAATGCTTTGAACATAAAGCTTAAATCCTTTCAACATCATAAAAATTTATCAATGTCTATTAGAATTTTTAATATGGATAGCCCGTTAATAAGAATTGAGCTTAGATCAATCATTATTAAAATAATTAAAACTAGTCATTTGAATAATTGATCCTTATTACTTATAAACTTTTTAATATTTTCATATTTAGTCAATATAAGATATGTTAACATTGTTGTTATTATAATAATAACACATGTTTTTTTGAAATTGAAATATTTATAATTATAAAATGAGAGTTGTAAATTTGATAAATTATTTTTAGACGATGACATTAAAAAACAATTTATAATTGCCGAGGTTAAAGTTTACCAAATTTTGTAAAATTTTAAAAAATATTTTGAAAATAATACTCAAGTCCATTTCAGGATTGAATTTTTTAATATTATTATAGTGAAACCAAGTAATATATATTTTCATAAATTGGGATATGCATTATATAAAATAAAAGTTGTAATGAAATTTACATATTTCTTAAAATAATGTTATTGTCCGTTCATTAAAATATTCATGAAAGCGTGAAAAGAACAGAACTTACACCAACTTTGATGGTGCCACATTTCTTGAACTCCCAGTCGAGAACATAATCATAGTTCCCCACAGTAGCCACCATCCGCACCACCAAACTGATTTCTGGCTCTCCACTAGTTATCTGCCAAAACCCAATTTGTAATTTTTCTGACGGATGTTCAAAAAAGAGTTAAATCAATGAACTTACCACCTTCCCAGGAATATTTATTTCAGTATGTCTCCAAGCAGCATCACCGCTGTATTGCTCAAACACGCAAATAACGCTTTGCATCTTCTGCGGCATCCCATCGGCCCCGTCCACATATCCGTCAAGGTACACGGCATTTTCCGGACAGTCGACCAGCGGCTGGAGGGTAACTGCTGATCGACCGAACCCAAATTCTCCAATGTCCATGAAGGTCCTGAAGTACCACTCATTTGTTGGATCCATGTATGGAACAAAAGTCTCTGATACATGGCCTCTGTATAGCACCCTCCGGGATTTGTTAATCTTCGCATCAAATATGGAGGCTGTAGTTATTACTATTCCTGGCCTAGCATGAAACGACAAATGAAAATCCCAGTTAGACCATCTAACACGGTGACCGTCGATGGTGAACCCTCCGTCGGATACGTTATAAGGAATATTCTTGGGCTTTGCCTTGGAACGAAAGTCAGTGCCTCCTGCTTTAGGCACAGGGGCTCTGAATCTGTCTGTGTATGATGTAATCTGCATAGAATCAACATCAACTAGAATCGTGATACCCTCAATAGGCCTCGCAAATATGTTGACCGATCCAGCTCTGTAAAAGCATGCAACTTTAAGTGCTCGTTTAGTCGCATGTTCTCCATACCAACCTACGGTGAAGGGCAAACATGATATTTCAGATAGGTTTAACCCTCTCTTGTGAGTTGACTCGGCGAATTTGGGGTACTGCAGAGGAAGTTTGCTAGCTCGGAAAAGTTCGTTGAACGTGAAAGAAGGGTAACCGTGACCGGTGTAGACGTTGTGTGATACAACGGACCTCTTGGACAATTCTACAATGAGTTCATGAGTCTCAACCCCATCTCGAGCAACCACTTTGGCTCTACGAGGAATAGAAGATTTAGCTTGTTTTGACGAAGATAGCCATTTGACAACAAGCCCTTTATCGGGTTCTTCAAGATCAACGTAATGAAAGGTTACGTTGGGATGATTTAAAAGATCAGACTTTTGAACGATGACTCGCACTTGATTGATCTCGTTAGGAGCCAGAGGATCTAGTGGGTGATAAAGGCTAGCTATTGAAGAGCATTTTAGACTGAGAACTAAAACTAGGAAAAGAATACTCATTGATACTGCTAAAGATGACTGGTTCTGCAGTGGAGGCCATGGATAACGTTCTGGTTTCACTATTTAACAAGCAACAATCCTGAGCATTAACATACTAAATTGGAAGCCGCATATTATTAAAATGGATTGCTTGTTTTGGTAATGTTTAGCTCCCTTTCCTTGCGCAGAGAGCAAGAATAATTGACCCAACTTCTTTAGAAAAAGAGGGGAATCATGTGCAGCACTCGGTGATACTTGTGAGCGGAAGGACATCACATGATTCATGATTCGTTCTTTCCCAACTTTAACGACACTAAACATAAGATTGAAGTTATGGAACTTGAATAAGCAACTCATCGTACACGACCCTTTATTCTTCAAGCAAGCTGGAGATACATTTTTGCGACTACTTGAAGGAAATAATAAGAGAAGCAAGGAAGCATTAACGTTCTTGAATCAAAGTCGTCAACTTATTAGTAGGAAGAGCAAGTTGGGAAATTTGACAGGATGAGGGGACTTTGCTTTGAGTACAGGATTGCTATCGAAAAAATTTGCAGGACGGAGCTCAAATCCACTGCTTAATGTTGTAAGAACTGGAAAATCTTCTTGGTATGTTACGTGGTGAAAACCCGTGTGTACCACAACACAATGTCCTTGTTCCCTATATTGGAAATAATCAATTTTTAAGATTCACGTTGAGAAAATTATGATCTGAAAAAGAATCTAACAAGTTTTTTCTTCACCTGAGGCTGCAGCTATCCAGGGTATCTTCTATTCGGCTCTGATCAACATACAATCCACCAGCCCTTTTTTCACGCTTATTGTATGGTGTAACCCACAGATTATATTTCGTGAAGGCTATATTCATCGTCTCATAAAAGAGAACCAGAAACAGATCCTGGGATCAGACGATAGCCAATGAAGTTACCCATGTTAGTCTGCTTGTTGGGATTGACAATTACTAGATCAGCTTCTCCTAAACCAAGCTTGACCTTTGCTGCAGACTCAGTTTTAGCTGTCTCACAAACAACTTTCCAATAAGATTTCCTTGGTGAGATAGGAAGGAGTTTTCATTCGAACCACTTCAAGATCAAGATGGTAGGTAAAGAAGTGATCGTGGTTTGCACCTATCGTATTCTCTGCCAAAAGCGTGCCGTAGACTTCCTCGTTTATTTGGTCATTGGTCATTGTGACTGTATATTGATCCCCTTACTTCTAACAAACCAATTAAACCAACCTGCAAGAGGAATCAGGTATTAAGATTGTTGGTAAATCCCCTAGGTTTACATATTCTTGATTTTAGAAATCAGTTTAAAGATATTGATTTGATTATTATCAAATAAATTAGATTTTATTTTATGCTGATTTAGATTAGATGTTATCTGATTTTTGAATTTTAGTTAGAAAAAGATTGTATAAATTGACAAGTTTCTATTCAATAATATAACGGTGTTTTACGACAACACCTTTGCTTTCTCTTCTCTTTCACTTATTATGCTTCAGCCCTATAAAACACAACATGGTATCAGAGCCATTTGTCTTGAGGGACCTGTGAGATGAGCGAAACCAAAACACAAACCTGATTTACAACCCAGAATTACAACTATCTTCAAGCAATAGAGATTGAATCACAACTGTCTCAAGACGTACAACCAATTTTTGATGGTGAAAACTATCAAGTTTGGGCTGTTCGAATGAAAGCTCATCTTGATGCTATGGATGTTTAAGAAGCAATAGATGAAGACTACAACGTTCCGGACATTGCCAACAAATCATACAATTAATGACTTAAATCAAGATGCACAAAGAAAATGAAAAAAATTCAGGAAGAGACGAAAACAAGAATTTCAACAAGATCGACAACAACAATAGAAATAATGATGATTTATATTCACCATACGGACATTGCAAAAAAAAAACAAATCACAAAACGAAGAGGAAAAAGCAGTACATCAAGAGGATGAATTATTTTGACATTAAAGCTCTACAACTCCTAAGGCAAGGAGGAGTTTGTTGGTAAATCTCTTAGGTTTGCAGATTCTTGATTTTAAGAATCAGTTTAGAGATATTGATTTGATTGATATCAAATAAATTAGATTTTATTTTATGCTGATTTAGATTAGATGTTATCTGATTTTTAAATTTTAGTTAGAAAAAGATTGTATAAATTGATAAATTTTTATTCAATAATATAACGGTGTTCTACGACAATACCTTTACTTTCTCTTCTCTTTCACTTATTATGCTTCACCGCTATAATACACAGCAAAGATGAAGTAAGTAATAGCATTCAATGAGCTTCACTAAGTTTTGATCTACCATGACTTTGATTGAACCAATCTGCTTGAATTCCCAATCATTAGTCATAGTTTCCAGCAGCCGAAACCATCCTCACGACTAGGGTCACTTCTGGCCTGACTTCAGTTACCTGCAGTGACATGACTTGGAAATCCCTCATAACCAAAGTTCTGAATCAAACGTTTTCACTTACTACACGATCCGGGATTCCAAACTCGGTGTGACGCCACATTTATGTCACCACCATACTTCTCAAATATGCAGAACACGATTGTCATTTTTAAAGGCATCCCATCTTGTCCAGCAATGTAAGCTTCTAGGAAAACTTCATTTTCAGGACAGTCGGCAAGTGGCTCAAGTGGTTCAAGTGGCAAGACGCATAGGCCATACCCGTATTCTCCGGCATCAAAGAATGTTCTATAGTACCATTCTGCAGTTAGGTCCATGTACGGTGTAAAGAGCTCTGAGATGAACCCTCTGTACATAGACTTGCCTGTACTCCGACTTCTCAACATCCAAGATCGATGCCAATGATTTAACTGCACCTGCTCTAGCATCGAAACTAAGATGGAAATCCCAATTGTCCCATCTAAGAAATATGTACAAAAAACAAAAAGAATTAGGAAATTCATCAATATATTTATATAATATAAAGATCAGAATCATTAGATACCTGATTTTACTGCCATCAATTGTGAAACTTGCACCGTCAGGTTGCACAACTTTAATCCCCTTAAGACCTGGCCGGAAAGGTGGCTTCTGCTGTGATCCTCTGTAATCCGTTCCATATGCCTTGGGTATCGAACTGTTAACGTATCTCTAAACCCAACGATCTTCATCTTATCGAGATCACCGGTCAGAGTTACTCCCTCAGTTGGCCTCATATACAAATTGACTGTACCATTCTAAGTATTAACATGTTAACTTTGACTACTCTTTTGCTCCCTGTCTTCCCTCCATACCATCCGACAGTAAAAGTCCCACATACAAGCTCTTCAACCTTGGGCCTTGTCTTCCTAATGGGCTCCAAAAACGATGCTCACTTGAACGGGAAAGAGTTAGCCAAACCAAAAACGGTGCTTACTTCAAACCGTATCCATCGTAAACTTTATCAGAAATGATCCTTGGGAGTGACAAATCAACGTTCATTTCGTGCGTTTTAGATCAATACGTGCAATAACAAGAGATTGGCGGGGTAGGGTTTTCGTGGTTTGGCTTTTAACCCAGGAAATCACTTTGGAGGGGTCTTCTAGACCTGCATAGTGAGAGGTAAGATTGTGATTGGAGGCAGTGTAGGAGCTTTGGACTATGGTTTTGACCCTTGAAAGCTTTGTTGGTGTTAAGAGAGTCAAGTGGGTGCTAATTCTGGTTTGTAGTGGATATAAAGAGATTGTAAAGAAGAAGGATGAGTAGGAGACGAGTTCTGTGTTGCATCTCAAGAGCCATAAGCGATCACGGGAACACTTAATCCAAAATGTAAGTGGAGACCAATCAAGGGTTTTGCAAATTAAGAAGCAAGTGGACTGTTTAAGTGCTTAGATTAGTTGTGACAAGATTTGGGTTTAGCCGTGAACATTATGTTACGAAAACCGAAATGCAAGTGCTATCATTATTTTTTCGCCTGCTGGAAGAAGTAGTTAATTCGAATTTTTAGGGATTTGTTATGTTATTCAGATGTCAAATAAGGTAGATGACAGTGTCGAATTTTTTAGAGACAGGTAGAACGTTAACGTTGAGATTTTTGCTCAACAATCTTTGCGCTTCTGTTTTTTAGTCCCCGCATGTTTATATCTCTGTGAGGATGCAAAGCCTATTTAACAGACTCCCCTTCACCTTCAACAATATGAACGATTAGCAGTATCATTTCTTTTCTTTCTTCGCTGTTTTTCTCAGCAATATATTTATCTTTTCTTTCATCGCTGTTTTCTCCGACAATTTTGGTATCAAAGTCAGGTTCTTCTTCGTACCACAAATTTCAATCTTCAAAGGAGATTCACGAGTATTGGAGCTTAAAAATGAAAATATTGTTCAAATCTCAAGATCTTTAGAATTATGCGGAGAACGAATGTGCAAAACCAAGTAGTGATGATGAGACAAGAAAGAAGGAGAATAAAAAACGAGAAACCAAAGCGTTGTTTTTTATCCACCAAGCATTAGATGAAGCAATTTTCTCACGAATAGCTACAACAACTACCACCAAGCAAGCATGGTCTATCCTGAAAACAAATTTTCAAGGGTCAACAAAGGTAATCATCGTTAAGCTCCAGGCCTTTGGATATGCATTTGTAACTTCTAACATGAAAGGTAATGAGTCTGTACAAGAGTATTTGGCACTTATTTATGCTATTGTGAGCCAGATGAGATCTTATGGAGAAAAATTATTGAAGAAATAGTAGTAGTTGCTAATTGCCAAGGCTTTAAAAAGTTTAATGTCTAAGTTTGATCATGTTGTAGCAACAATCGAGGAGTCTAAAGATCTGTCTATTTTTTTGTTTGATGTTAATGGGTTTATTGCAAGCACATGAGGTTAGGATTAATAGGACAACAATGAAGGAAGAAGAAAAAGCCTTTAAAACCAAACGAAAAGCAGAATCCTCCAATCAACGAGGAAGAGGTAGAGGTCGTGGTGGATTCTGAGGAAGGGGGAGAGGCCGTAATATCTCAGTCCAATGCTCTTATTGCAAAAAATTTGGGCATATAAAGAAGTTTTGTTGGTCCAAGCAAGATGAAGAAGTCAATTACGTAGAAAAAGAAGAGGAATAAGATGACTACTTGTTCATGGCTTACACTTCTAAAGATGGATTAATCAATAATGATTGGTATCTTAACAGTGGGTGCTTGCATCATATGATTGGAGATATATCTAAGTTTAAGGAGCTGGATGAGTCAATCAAAACTCAAGAGCAGTTGGGAGATGACAAGCAACTTCAGATAGAAGGACTTGAGACAGCCATGGTAATGATAGGTAACCAAGCAAAGTTTATTAAAGATGTGCATTATGCTCCCTGTCTAGCTCACAATTTGATAAGTATGGGTCAACTAGTTGAATATGGATATGTGATATTTAATGGATCGCGATGTGTGATAAAGAATGGGAAATTTGAAAAAGTGCTTGCTCATGCTAATGTCTCCAAGTATAATGTTTCCTTTGGATTTGAACACAAAGGTGGCTTTGGTTAATAAGGAGTTAGATGGCAGTGAGCTATGACACTTGAGGTATGGTCACTTAAACAACAAGGGTTTACAACTGTTAAGAAATAAGCATATGGTCAGTTGCCTCACTTTGATCTCTACACAAAGGAAGTTATATGAAGGATGTGCGCTTGGGAAACAAGCAAAGAAGGTTTTTCTAATTGGAAAAGCTAGGCGAGCGACTGAACTTCTAGAACTAGTTCATGTTGATTTATGCGGACTTATGAAGAGTGAGTCTCTCTCGGGAAGTAAGTACTTGTTGTTTACTGACGATTACAGTCAAATGAGTTGGGTGTATTTTTTTAAATTCAAATCAGAAAATTTTGAGCACTTCAAAAAATTCAAAGCTATGGCAGAAAAACAAAGTGAAAAGAATTGAAGGCTTTACGTATAGACCGGGGTGGAGAATTCCCCTTAGAGGAGTTCTTAAAATTTGTGAGGAGCAAGGCATTAAAAGAGAATTGACAGTACCTTATAATCCGGAGAAAAATGGAGTAGGTAAGCAGAAGAATCAGACAGTAGTTAAAATGGCTATTGCAACAATGAAATCTAAAGGGTTCTTAATAGTTTCTAGGTAGAAGATGTGGCAACAGCTCTATATCTTCTAAATATCTCACCCACAAAAGTTGTGAGGAATCAAACTCTTTATGAAGCTTAGAGTAGTAACAAGCCATTAGTAAGTCCTTTACATGTCTTTGATTGTGTATAGTATGCTTTAAAAACATGAGATAAGCATAAGTTAGAAGATAAATCACAAAAATTTATATTTGTAGGTTATTATACTAACTCTAAAGTTTATCGCCTTTATGACCGTATAAAGGAGTGCATATCCATTAGCAAAAATGTAATGTTTGATGAGCAGGCAGCCTGGAAATGAGAAAGCAAAGATAAGAATCAAAAGACTTCAATTGAAGAACAGAAAGGTGAACTTGAAGTCGAAAAAGAGGTAGCAACTCCGATCAATTCACAAAACTTGACACTAGCAAGAATAAGTCCATCGTCAAGCGTGATCTCTTTAACTAAAGAGTTTCCCCTTAATGAATCAATTCCAATGGAGTTAACTCAGTTATGCAGAAGTGAGCCTAACAGAATTCCTCGACGTCGATTTGAAATTGAGGGAGAGGTTACATCACAATTGGTTATATTTAATGGGGACCCGATCACAGTGGACAAAGCTATAGAAAAGCAAGAATAGAGAGATGGAATGGAAGACGAATTGATGTCCATACAATGCAATAAGACATGGGAGCTAATTGATCTTCCTAAAGGTAAAATTTGAATTGGATTGAAACGGAATTTTAAAACAAAGTTCTTAGTTAATGGCAATATTCAAAAGTATAAAGCACGACTAGTAGCAAGGGGATATACTCAACAACAAGGGGTGGACTATGAGGAAATAATCTCACTAGTAGCTCGATTTAAAACTATTCGACTTATTCTGGCACTAGCAGCTCAAAAGCAATGGAAAGTTTATCAGTTTGACGTTAAGTCATTTGTCTTAAACAGAGAATTACATGATGAAGTATATGTAAGTCAGCCTCCTGAACTCGAAAGTTCAAACAAACCAGACAAAGTGCTCTGGTTGAAGAAGGTGCTCTCTAGGCTCAAATAGGCCCTAAGAGCATGATATAGTAAAATTGATGATTTCTTTCGTGTAAAGGGCTTCGAGAGGAGTATTCATGAACCAAACTAGTACGTTAAAAAGCAAGGTATGAGTGATTTGTTGATAGTAAATTTATATATTGATGACATGATCTACATTAGTTCATAAAATCAGCTTATATTTGAATTTAAAAGCTCCATGAAGTTAATGTTCGAGATGACAGATTTGGGTGAATTGCATTATTTGTTGGGAGTAGAAGTTATTCAAAGCAAGGAAGGAATATTTATATCTTAAAAGAAGTACATTAATAATACTATGAAGAAATAGAACATGAAGGATTGTAAAGAAGCCATTACACCCATGAATATCAATGAGAAACTACAAGCAGATGATGGAACCAAGCAAGTTGACGGTGGTTAGTATCGAACTCTAATTGGTCGTCTTATATATGAGACACATTCACTTCCAAACATCAGCTTCTCGGTAAGTGTACTCTCTAGATTTATGCTTCAGCCTACTGAGCATCATTTTAGTGCAGCTAAGAGAGTACTTTGATACTTGGCTAGAACAAAGGATACGAGGATATGGTATTAGAAAGCAATTTCGTTTAGCCTTAAAGGATATTGTGACAGTGACTAGGCAGGAGTTGATGATGATCGAAGAAGCATGTTGGGAAGCTACTTAACTCTAGGGTCAGGAATTGTTTCATGGAGTTCCAAAAAACAAACTACTGTAGCTCTTTCATCCACAAAAACTGAATACGTTGCAATAACTTCAACAACATGTCAGGTAATATGGCTAAGGAGGCAGCAAACCAGCAAAGAATCCTGTTTTTCACAGCAGGACCAAACACATTGAGATTAAACATCATTTTATTAGGGAGCTAATGGGTAAAGGAGAACTTCAATTATCAAATTGCTAGACAAATGAACAAGCTGCAGATCTTCTCACAAAGAATCTACCACAAAAGAAGCATGAAGAATTTTGTGTTCAATTAGGTCTCTCCAAAATTCGAATGTAGGGGAAGTATTGGAAGAAGTAGTTAGTTCGAATTTTTAAGGATTTGATTTGTTATTCAGTTGTCAAATAAAGTAGATGATAGTGTCAAATTTTTTAGAGACAAGTAAAACTTTAAGATCCCGTTTCCCTCAAACGGGTGTAAGATGAATTAGTGAAATTGGGATAGCCCGCTCATGCTCATGTGTTCCCATAAGGAACACATGCACGTGAAGCAGTAGTTTTGTACATGCCTTTATGGCCATGGGACAGAATTATGGGTCATTGGTGTTGCGAACTGCTTTGGAAGTGAACTGATTGATTGGGTAATTTTGGAAGTGAACAGATTGATTGGGCAATTTTGGAAGTGACATGAGTGATTGGAGCAATTGAATTTCCAGAACTGAGAAAACAGATTGCCCTATGGCGCTGCAACTTTGATGCATGATGTGAGAAATTATGGTTGGGTGACATTGGAATGTTGGGTGACAAAGGACTGGCAATTTGAGTGACTAATGGACAAGGGACCTAGCCAAGTGTCTTGACATGTGTCCTGATTTGATTGAATTCATTTAATGCCTTGTCCTTCTTAATTGCTTTTAGGACACCTTCTAGGAGCTTCCTTTCTCTGCTTCTGGTATAAATGGTTTAAGTGGCTTATTCTGTCACTTTGCTCTCTCGCCCTTTTTCGTACTAAAGAGTGAAACTAGACCTCATCTCTCTTGAGGGAAATACTGATTGGGACTGGTTTTGGCGAGACAACGTAGTATTGTCGACAAAAAGTCGAAGAAACGGAAGCGTAACGAGGTAAGACTTGTACGTTTTCTAGAAATTGTCATGGGTGATTTTACTGTTTCTTATGTTTCTTATGGGTACGGGATGAATGATCATAGAGGTAAAGGGATAGAGAGGTTGGTGACTGAATGGATGTCAAAGGGGTGATGGGAGGAGTGTCATGGGTAAGGGAGTGAAAATCCTTTAGGGACTGAATCTGGTTTTTGAGTTTCTAGAGCTTCCCCTTGATTACAAGTATTGCATAGTGATATTGGCGATCGGTCCGTCTTTTTATTGGACCGACCGATCCATCTGTCTGTTCTCTGCTCTGACTGATCGATCTGTATTACTGTTCGGACTGTATTTCGACTGCTATTCCTCCTTTGATCGATCGATCTGTCATTATTGTTTTGCCCGAATCGACCTGTCTTACTGTTTTGACCGATTTCTCCTACTGTTTGGACCGATCGATCCGTCTTTTTAATCGATCAGTCTTTTTTTATTCGACCGATCGATCCGTCTTTTGATTCGACCGATCGATCCGTCTTTCTATTGAACTGACCGAGCTATTTTTCTGTACTGTCCAACTGAGCTATCTTCTGTACTGTCCAACTGAGCTATCTTTCTCTACTGTCCAACTGAGCTATCTTTCTGTACTGTTCGACCGATCCATTTTTCTATTGTGACTGACCGCTCTCTTTCTGTTTGGACCGATCGATCCGTCTTTTGATTCGACCGATCGATCCGTCTTTCTATTGAACGGACCGATCTATCGTACTGTTCACCCGATCGATCCGTCTTTCTATTCAACCGATCGATCTGCCTTTTTGTTCTGACTGATCGACGTGAATACTGATCAGTTTTGATCTTTGACTGACCGACCTCCTACTCATTGGATCCCAAGTCTACTGACCAATCTTCGGTCTTTCGACCGATTGACTTTTGTTACTGACGAACTGATCAAAAGTAGGCCTTTTCTCTTATGACCGAGCTCTATTTGCTAAGTTTTCTTGATATACTACGGCCGACCGACTTTTCTTCTTTGTATTGGCGACCGAGCGGTCTGGCCAACCGATCCCTCTGTTTTGTTTTGGCCAAAACTTATCTGACTGATATCTGCTTGTTCAGACTTTGCTCTATTGTTTCCTACTGTAGCGATGTGGTTCTGATAGTCATTAAGACAGAGCGAGCGATTAAAAGTGGACTGACTGATGAAAAGAGCTGAGTGAATATGGTTCGGTAAATTGGAGATAGGTTGAGCTATAGAGCTCTAAGTGCGATATGATATTTGTGTCAAACTGAATGAGAAATAGAAATCTCTAAGTGATCCGAGCCAACCGGTCATTGAGTGTGCACTGTTAGTAAATATGTTGACCCGAACGGTCCGCAGTGCCGACCTAAAGTGAATGATTGTATGAGGTTACCACTGGGACAAAGGGAGTGTTAATGGGACGAGACCGGGCCGGTTATAAGCATGCATTGTACATATTGTTAATTGAGGCATGTGCACTAGGGAAATACTTAGCACTTATCTTGTATAACTGTCCTGTGCAGGCTGAGCGCCCGCATTCAGGCGTTCCCGGTTCGGGAAAGCAGTGCTTATTTGGGAGCATACTGTGAGTAGACCGAGATGGTCTCCTTTTTACTGTTTGTTGTACTTGAACTGTCTATACTGATCGATTGATGAACTGTGTCTCTTCTTGTGCTTGTTTTATGTGATAATGGCCGATCGATACTGAATTATATACTGTGATTTGATTGTGCCTAGCATATACTGAAACTGTGATTGGCTAAAATGGGAATGTGCATTGGAACCGATCGATAAAAAGGCATAAATGGGCATATCTCACTGATGCATTGCACTTCATGAAATATAAAGGCAGTTGTGACCCGAGGCGATACTGATACTGAAAAAGAGCTTCGAGCTCGACGGGAGTCCTACTCCCTAGACGCTAAGCGTCCACTGTACACTGTCCACTGTTAAAGCGCCCGGGCACAACACTAACTATAATGGGAAAGTGAGTCGCATATTGCATATTGGGTATTTCCTCATGTAACTGCTTTTGTGATATTGACTGAATAGCGACCGATCTGATTTGTGTATATACTGTGAACTGTGCACTAAGTGTGTTATGTGTTAAGTGAGCCATCGATGATGGTCACTCACTGAGTTTGCAAAACTCAGCAAAATTTGCTAATCTTTTTCAGGTCTCGGAAGAATACCCCGTCTGGAGACCGGGAGTATGCCCACTGCTAGCTAATGAAAGACAGAGGTCGGGATCAGTTGTGTCTGACTATTGTCTTTACTGAGTGTTGTCTAAATTTGTATTCCATTGGAACTGAATAATTTATGAAATGAACTCGATCGGTAATGATTTGTTTTTTTCTGCCTATGCTTGTACTGTTTGTGTAATGAACATTGCTGACCTGTGTTGGTCGGGTTATACTCGAACTAAAACTTGGATCGATCGCACTGAATGGAATAACTGACTGCTCTAGCACGCCGCTTCTGCGGGCTCGAGCTCGGATATCACCCACAATATTGGGGTCGGGTCGGCGAGAGCGGGGTGCTACAAAAACGTTGAGATTTTTGCTCAATAATTTTTCTATCTTTATGCACGCTTTTGTTTTTTTTTTCCCATCACGTTTCTATCTCAGCTAGGTTGTAAAGCCTATTTAATAGGCTCCTCTTCACCTTCAATAATACGAACGATTAGCAGTATCATTCCTTTTCTTTCATCACTGTTTTCCTCAGCAATATATTTATATCTTCTTTCATCGTTGTTTTAGCCAACATCGTCGTCCCTATCGCCCGTTGGCCTTAGTTGACGGCTAGATGCCAATGGAAAATTTTTATGTAGGAATTGATTCGACCAGCCAAATTCTTATGACTAGCAATGAAGGGTTAAAATCCTTCCATTATTTTGTTCCAACTCTATTTCGCGCTTAGTATGATGTTGTTTTGTAGTAAAAATTACATCGTATTATGTGCATAACCTACAAAATGACATCGTATTAGGCCCAAAACAAGGTTGTAACAGAGTTATTAAAACAGAAGATCCGATCCCAGCAACAGATACGGGTGGAATCAACCTAATATTTATAATAATGTATAAATTATATACTCATTTTAATTAATTATTATATTTAATTTAAACATTAATTATAATATCTTTTTGAAATTTTAATTTTTAAAACCTAAATATTACTTACAAGCTACAAAACATATTTTTCAATAAAATAGATGCTCTATATAATGTAGGGGAATTATCATTTATCATGACTTTTTTGTGAGTTGTTCTAAATACTAATGTTTTAAAATTTAGGTCAAAAATTAAACCGATAAGTTTTTTTGAGTATTCTTGACAAAAGATACTAATATTTCAAATTTTACTTTAAAAATTAAATTGATAAAAAAGATATTTAACATTTAAACGTTTAGTTAATGTTCAATCGTCAAAAAATTAGTATATACTAAAGATCAAACAAAAAATTTAAAATATAATTAAAGAAAGAGATTATCTTTACACATAAAAAAATTTAATAAACTGATTAATTTAATATCTCTTATCTCTTATTATATTCACACAACTAAAAGTTCCCTATTTTATCTATTATAGTATAACTAAAAATTAGAAATAAATGTTGCATTCCTATGCCCACCATCACATTACTTGTTAGCTTTTATCAGTAGAGCTTTTATCAGTAGAGCTTTTCTGAGAAGAGCTTTTTTTAAAAGCCAGTTAGCTGTTTGGCTATCAATTAAAAAAATAGCTTTTTAAAAAGAGCTTCATACAGTAGACTGTTTGGCAACATAAAAATAAGAAGCACTTTTATTAATATTAACTATATTTTATTTTATAATAAAATTATTTATGCTAAATAATTTTTAAAGTATATTAATTATGCTAAAGTATATTAAACAATAATTTAAAGAGAAGTCACATTTTCTTATAGGAAATAAAATTAATATGAAAAATAAATATTAAGACATGTAAAAAAAGTTTAATAATATTATAATCCCAAAATAAATATTCAAGCTGAAATAGTTAAATGCATAATAAAGTATGCATTTTATCGTAATACAAGAAGATTTGCAATATGTTCCCTCGCATCATTCATCTCGTTATTTTGTGGCTCGTCTAAATGATTTTCTTCAACATCTTCATTGTCATTGTTTTCTTCATGTGTAGGAAGTAATTCATCATCTTCATCATAGGGAGAAAACTCTTCATCCTTTTGAGCATTTAACCTTATAAAATTGT
>JANITX010000212.1:87413011-87429218 GCA_027564395.1 Erythroxylum ulei | reverse complement strand
ATATTAATGTTTTATTATTGTGATGCCATGTGGAGTATAATGATGTTTGTCTGTAGTTCTCTCTTATCATAGGATATATACCGGAATGACCTACGGGCGTCCCGGTGTGTACCCTACGGTAACGGGGCGCTACACATACTGTTGCAATCTGTTCAAAAGAGCTTGAAGTTTCTCATGGGTCTTTGAGAACAGTAGAATGTCATCGATATAGATCAAGGCACTTTTGAGGATAGGCTCATAGATTTTTGTAATGGACTTTTGAAACAGTGATGGTGCAACTTTGAGTCCAAAGGGCGTCACAGTCCATTGGTACTGAGCATTGAGAATGTAAAATGCAGTCTCATAACGTTCTTCAGGGTGAATACTCAATTTCCAAAAACCTATTTTAAGATCAAACTTTGAGAATATAACAGCTTCCTTGAGAAATAGTACATGTGTACTGATTTTAGGCAAAAGAAACTTGTCATATTGCAAGAAAGCATTCAGAGGCTTGTAGTCTATCACTAGACGTTTCTTTCCATATTTCTGCTATAAACGTTTATTGATATAAAACGCTTGACAAGCCCAATCCAACTTTATGAGCTTAATCAATTCTTGTTGAAACAGTATTGCACACTCATCTTGTGCAAGCTTTAAGTAGTCAGGGTTCATCCCTGGATGTGTGGCTTTCGTGGGATTAGTATCCTTATTTTTCTTGAAAGGTAAACTTATAAAAAAAGTCAGCATTTTTCCACAGAGGATATGGATGAGTAAACTGCACATGGGAATCTAGACAGTATTCTAATAGTTTATCTCGAAGTCCAGTGTAATGTGCAAGAACCTATGTAAGTTTAAACACATTTTTGATGTCAATATATGGACTGAAAAGGTTTTGATACCTGAGGCCTATAGGTAGGAATTGTAAAGGTTGGGCTTTATTGTATGTATCCATTCTAATCAAAAAGATCTGGGCCTGGTAAATTACTTCCAAGTACTTTAGTCCAAACTGTACACTGAGAGAAGAAACGAATGCCAATTCGTCTCTTAGTAATCAATCCAATCTTAAATGAGTTACCTTCAGCAGCAGTAAAATGCTCTTCATGAGAAGTCCATGCTTTCAATGATAAAATATTGGGCTTTATGATCGTACGATTGGAGCTAGTATCCATAAACCCGATAACTTTAATGGGTTTGTCATATTTATCTTGTTGAAAGATTTAGATATGGACATAAGATCTTTGTACTGGAGTACGATCTATCTTCGTACATGCTTGTTGTAACATGTATAATGAATCATCATCAGTAGAGACAGATGAGCTTGATGATTCTTCTTCATCAGTTGACACAGAGACAACAAACTGTGTATCACTGTTCTCACTCGATTGTTCCTCAAGGAATTCTTCAATGTTGCATTGAGGATGAATAGACATAAGGGTTTCAAGTTTCTTGAGAAACTTAACATCCTTCTTCTTTTCCTGAGGACACTTCTTTGCAAAGTGATATGGGTTTCCACAGATAAAACATTGAGCTTTACTTCGATGTGAGGATTTCTTGAAGAACCTCATAAATTTGCGCTTTTTGCTTATGTTCTTCTTTTTGAAGTTTTGGTTCCAAAGCTTTAAGTCTTCCTTCTTCTCGTGGAACTTTTTCCTTTGGTAGACTTAGGAAGAATGAGCTTTCTTCTTGCTATGACACTCATAGGTATTTTTATCTTTGCATTTTATCTGGAGATAAGGCTTCTTGCAAGCCTGTTTGAGAACTGGACCTCCTTTAAGGATATTATTGAACAAAGTATGCTGATCACATAACTTGTCAAGAGAAGCTAAAGCAAGCTGATAGATTTCTCCAAGAGAGATTGTAAACATGTCTTGTTGTAGAGAAACCATGGTCCTTTGTAGTTTTGGTTGTATTTCATTTGGAAGGGATGATATAAAAGTATAAATCAAGTTAACAACATTCCATCCGTTCAAGATATAATACCTTTCCGTCATGCGTTTGTAATGTTTTTGAATATCATGCTTATCAAGAGAACAACATTTCATCGCAAAATACTTATGACGGATTTGTTTATCAATCAACTGGAAATCACCAATGAATTTTTTGTGAATTATTTCGAGCAATGCTCCAGCAGTTGATACTTGTATGTACTGAAGGCGTTGGTAATCATTAATACTTTGCCACCATTTATGCAAAGTGCCAGTGAATCTGGATATAAATTCAGACAAAATATCTGGAAGAGGAAGATTAGGTCTAATCATCTGTAAATCAATCTATGCACCGAATTCATGTATCTGATCGCTCCATTTCTTTGGTGGAAGATCATCGAATGTGAACCAAGGTCCTGAAGTAGGTTTGGTATTTGTCGGCTGTGCAACTGCCATAGCTGGTATTGTTGTAAGTGCTGGTTCAGGTCTGAAAGGTTCAGTATCTGTGGATTCAGTTTCATTAATTTCTGGTTCAACTTTAGTATATTGAGGCATAGTTATCGGAACATTTGATAATTCTGACAGGTCAGCAAAATTTGCTGAAGAATCAGTCGATGGTGAAGAGACTGGTTCGTATGATGACTCCGATGGTTATTGTTCTGATAAGTTTGGTGATAGTTTATCTGAACAATTAGATGGTGTTGCAGAAACTTCAGATGTATTACATGCTACTTTGGTATTCTCTGTCTGAGAACTGGAAGAATCTTTTGCAATACCTTTAGAGGTTAGAGTAACTATGTACCGCTTTATTTGAACGTTTACAAGTTCAGATCCCATTATATGGGGCCAGATTTCGACTTCAAAGTAGCTTCTTTCTCAAAATTACATCGACACTCCCACCAGATGATCGAACCATTGGGTGCAACACACTCTACTTCTATTTGTCCAATTCCATGATAGCAAGGTTGGCGCGTGGCGATGCATGCATTTATATTCAGACAACCACCGGGCGTCGAAGATAAGCACGAGCATTTGTTGGCTCCCATGCATCTACCTGAACCATAACTTATGTATATATATAAATATAGCACATTGAAGTTGATTAATCAAGTTCTTAAGAAATTCATACTGAAGTAATTTAGATACCCGAGATGACTAGGAAAAGGAGGATTGGCAAATTGAGTGGTTGAATATGAATAGCCATGGAAGAATTTATTTGATAAATTGGTTTTAGCTAGTGGAGGTTTTGAGTTAGTTCATTTAGAAATTGGAGGGTGGTGTGGCTTTTTGTAGTCAGATGGATTAGTGATATTAATTTAGTTTTGGAAAGTAGGTAGGGTTTTATACTTTTATTATATTTTGATGAATTTTATTCAACGTGGATAATTTTTATTGAAGAGCAATTATTAGTAAGAAAAATCTTAAAAAATTAGTAATATTGCATGTAATTATTTTTTTCTCAAAATTATCAGATTATGTAACAAAATAAAAATTAATTATTTTAAACATATTATTTAATAAACTGGAAATTATTAATAATATAAGTAATATAAGATTATTTTTATAAGTTAAAATTTACTTATCCAAATAAGAACAAACGAACAAGTCACTCAACGCAGTGATTTTTGGCTCCAACCGAAAAAGAAAACGGAAAATGGCGCGCATATCAATTTCCCGCGAAACCTGAAAACAGTAACGCGCCACGCTCCTTCCTTCGCTCCATCGCTTAAATCCTTTTAGTTTAGTGTTTGGACTCACCCGAATCCCATAGCTATGGCTTTGAGGCGCAGAACCCAAGCTCCGAAGCCTCGCGTCTCTAAGTCTAATGATCTATTACCCGCCAAAGCCAGCACTCCCAACGACTACGACGACGTCTCGTGTGAGGAATGTGGTTCCGGGAAGTCTCCGGAGGACCTTCTTCTCTGCGACAAGTGTGATAGAGGCTTTCATTTGTATTGTTTGAGACCCATTCTCGTTTCCGTTCCCAAAGGTGCCTGGTTTTGCCCTTCTTGCTCCGATCACAAGAAACCCAAGCGTATGTTTATATACCCCCTTTTTCCCCCTTTTGTTTAATCTGCTTATTTGTTGTCGAGGTTTTCTGGGTCTGTGTGCCTTCTTTTAATTGTTTGTTTCTGTACCGTTCAGAATGTTCAACTTAGCAAGATCGCTGCTTTTCTCTACATTATTTTGAGATGTTTCGTCTATTTGAAAATGCTGATTCCTTTTAAGTGTTTATTGTGATTTTATAGAACGATTATAATAATTAATGGGTTTATTTTGTTGATTGATACTGTATTTCGAGATTAAGGGGGTCGCTCTTTGATTACATGCAGAATTCCCTCTTGTTCAAACCAAGATCATCGATTTCTTTCGCATACAAAGGTCCTCAGAACTAATCCAGATGCAAAGTCAAGGTGAAACTCAGTACCTAATCAGCAATTCAGTCCACTCCCAGTGTTGCTTTTATTGGTTTTTTTTATGAAAATTATTGAAATACTTAACATTCCTGTAGTTGCATATAGCCAGAAGAAAAGGAAGCGATCTGGTAGCTTGGTAATGTCCAAAAAGAGAAGGAAACTTTTACCCTTCTGTCCGAGTGAGGATCCTGAAAGGAGACTCCAGCAAATGAGGTCACTAGCAACAGCATTGACAGCCTCAGGTACAGATTACAGCAACAAGCTTACTTACCAGAAGGGCATGGCACCAAGGTCTGCAAATACTGCATCTCTTGAGAAGGAAGGAATGCAGGTAAATTGAAAATGGATTGGCTTTCTACTGAATGTTGTGTTATTCACTTATTTGTGAGGAGTTAAAATGATAAGAAAAGGTTTTCTTGTAAACAACTCTGCAAGGTTGTGATGTTGAAAGATTGAATTGTAAACTCGAGCTATGTTTATTATTCTAAACACTTGCTATAAAGCTGTGAAGTAATTCTTGGTTTTAGATACAATCCTTTTTAGCTTTTATAAGGATTAGATTATAGATTCCTTAGGGGTGTTTCTCTATTATGCTACGGTTCAGCACGTTGGTTAATTGGAATATAGTAGTATGATAATTCTTTTGACAGGTGCTGTCCAAGGAAGACATAGTGTCCTTAAAACTGTGCGAAAGCATGATGGACAGAGGGGAATGCCCACCTCTCATGGTTGTTTTTGATCCCCTGGAAGGGTATGTATGTTTCTCATCTGGAATTATAGTGAAGAATATCTATACTATTGTGACGCGATTTAGGATTTCAATTGGCTCATTCAATATTCATATTATGCGCAGTTTCACAGTAGAGGCAGACAAGTTTATAAAAGATTTAACTATTATCACAGAGTACACTGGAGATGTTGACTACTTGAAGAATCGGGAAAATGACGATGGAGATAGCATGATGACATTGCTTTCTGCAGCTGATCCTGCTCAAAGTCTCGTCATATGCCCCGACAAACGAGGAAACATTGCTCGCTTTATAAATGGAATCAACAACCACACAATGTAAGTTTATCTTATATGAATAGCTGTAATATATAAGTTATCAGTGGAATCAGCAGTCACAGTTTAAGTTGGTAGATTTAGCGATTCATGTCTAGGACATGAAAAGTTTTTGACATACCGTACAAGAATCAGCTTATATTTTCTTGAAACAAATGTTAGATTATTTCTGGCTCTTCTTTTTGAGAGGTTTTCACTTTCAGTTCTCCTATAGATTCACAACCCACAGAAGTACTGTGATTTTGCACTTGTAACGCTTTTTGACTCAATCTTACTGGACTTTGGTTTCTAAATGCAGAGATGGGAGGAAGAAGCAGAACCTCAAGTGTGTAAGATTTGACGTCAATGGTGAGAGTCGAGTTCTGCTTATTGCCAACAGAGACATATCCAAGGGAGAGAGGTTATACTACGACTATAATGGATACGAGAATGAGTACCCAACAGAACACTTTGTTTAAGTTTATTATCTCACCAATATTGCGACTAACAATCTAATTGTATGACGATGTTAGTTCATTTAAGTCCAATTACCATTGAATAAAACTGAAGATTCATTTACACTCCGTTCCGGTGATGCCGGAAAGATGTAACCAGTTAGCTTGTTCCAGTGATGCCAGGCAGAGGGTCTGGCAGATACCGGAAAGAGGTAACTGTTTCCTTATTACAGTGATGCTGGACGGGTTACACTGTTCCGGTGATGCCAGAAAGAGATAACGAGTTAAATCCTGTGTGCACGCTCCAAAAACCTGAAAGAATGCGTCCAATAGGCCATCTGACTTGAGAAATGTCTATACAAATCCATGAATCACAATATGGCATGTGATTCCCTTTGTTAGAGGCCTTTAAATTTTGTTTCAAGTCGTATGTTGCTGTCTACTTTCTGAACAAACTCCAAGTTAGAGAAAGAAACTAATCCCAAGTTACATAATTGGATCAAAAGCAGTGATAGGACATTGGTGTTAAATCCAAGGGCAAAGAAAATGTTCCAAGTGATTGTATCTTATTTATTCACGATAGGAAGCTTAAGCCTCAGTTACAAACAGTCCCCTGGCATATTTACATGATCATGTGCAACAGATCAGACTTATGTATACAAGATGACAGAGCACACTGAGCCTTCCCCACTTTACACCTCAGCTACTACGTCTAAAAAAACGCAGCAAAGTCCAAAACTGATGACACATGGCAGAGGGTGGCCTCGGCCTCTCCCCTTCCTGTCTTCTATGGCCTTGTTGAGGCCCAGCAACAAAATGCGATTCTTTTTGGTTCCCAAACACTTGCTCTACAAAATCTGGTGGCACGTTGAAAGATAGCTCCTTTGCTTCTCTCTCAATTTGGTTTAGTACATTGTCCCCTCCTTCACATAAATGGCAATTACAATTGGTTAAGGTTGAGTAAAAATATGCCAAGTAACTATTTCAGGGAAGATAGGCTTACCAGCAAGGAAGTTCCTTTCGTTGTTATTGGCATTGATACCGAATCCAAGTGTACGCAGGTTGTCATTTTCAGAGGCCAGGACTGCAACTGGATGACCTGCCGGTATTATAAAGACATCACAAGGTGACAACTGAGAACTGATCTTCTGATACTGACCACTACTCTCTGCTTCCTCTTCTTTTTCTTCTTCGGTTCTTTGTTCTGTTTCCCACTTGGGTTCATGCCTCTGCCTTTCTAGATGTGGGCAAGCCATTTCAAAGCGTCCCCTTCCTTCAACAACTAGAACAACTGTCGTCGTCCGAGAATTGTAGTGCGGCACCATTAAAGCTCCCTGAAAATGTTGTCAAGGAATCAATCTTCTAGTGAATTGTTAGAAGCAACAGAGCAGCTAAGAGATAACATGTGTGCTCGTGCCTTGTTTGATTTCTGCCAAAGAGACAGAGATGTTTATGTCTTGCAGCTGCTTGCAATCGTCTGGTGAAGCTCCAAAGAACTTTCCATCATTATTGGAGTAGATAGGTTGCTGATTGCGCAAGCTGAAAGGTCACCTCCCATCATGGGCTCTCTGCTTGGTTGAAAAGAAGGCATGTGCACTCAAAGCCTTCATTTGTTCTCGTGATGATTTAAGAACAAATCCCTTCTTCTGCTGTCCAAAGAGCCTGTCTAGCTGATCTTTTGGAGTCTGTAAATATTTACAAGAAGATGAACCTAGTCCACAGGTTGACTTGTTGAGGAAAAAACACTAAGAAGAAAGAAGAAAATGCCCACTTTAAGAGCAGTCTCCAGAATGTCATTGCTGAAAGCTCTGTAAAACGATTCAGGATTATCACCTCCCGCTGCGAAATATCCCTGGGACAAAATTATGGAACTTAATCAGAAAACTCGAACACTTTTCTTGCTAATGAAGTTGTTAGAGAAAGGGCCGTGAAGGTCTTAATCACCTTAAAACTTTCCTGGAGTATTAACAGTTTTGATGAGCGCTGCGACTATCAACTTCTCGTTACTATCTCGGTTAATTAATGTGGAGTTTTAGTTCTTTTTTTTTTTTGTCTCATATTGGTTGAAATAAAACAATTGAGATAAGGTTCTTGCTTATATAAGGAGGTTATTATCTCTTTAGTTAATGCACCGATACAAAGTCAAAGATTTGTATGACAAATTTAACTCTAATTAAATTTTTCTTTTGAGGTAAGAGTTGGAGAATTTATTGTGGGTATTTCTGTGTGAGTATGTTAGTGTATTGAGGATTAGGTGAGAGGAAAAATTGTGTAATTGTAAGGATTTTTTACAAAGTAGATTTTCTTTTTGTTGCCTGTGTTTTTTTTTTTTTTCCGGTTTGGAAGTTTCTATGTAAATTCTTTTGTGTTATTATTTCTTTATTTTTTGATATTTTTGTCTATCAAATATTTTTAGGTGTCGATTCGGGAGGTCTAAATTTCCAAGAATTGATATTAGAGTTAAGGTATGTTTTTCTTGAAAATTCTGAGTATACTTTGTGGTTGCAGTTTTAACTGATTTTTCACATTAAAAAAGATTTTCTTGAGAAAGGTTCATTTGATGCGACAGAGCTTTGGTGTAGTAGTGTGGAAGTACATTTCTAGGAAAGTTCTGGCTAAGGAAAGACTTGGTATTTAAGTGTGTCCTTTGTAACCCACTTTTCTTTCCTGGGAACTTATCTGGTGTACAATTTATTTTTACAGTAAAATTTATTAAGGCAGAAGAGCACAGGAAAAATGTCAGAAAATAGGGCTTCGAATCTTCTTAAATTTGAGGTGGATATTATTACTAGTGATACTAACAAAATGGCTAGTACAGACAGATCTAGTATGAGCGATGAAGATTGGAAAGATCTGAATTTGAGGGCAATGAGTGGGATATGATTGTGTTTGACTAAGAATGTCCTTGTGAATGTGCATGGAATATCTACAACAAAGGAGCTCTGGGAAAAACTCGAGGAGTTATATCAAACAAAGGACGTCTCAAATCGGTGTACTTGAAAGAGCAGTTTCATATACTACAGATAAGGGAAGATACTACAATTTCAGATCATTTAAATGTTCTTAATGGGATCGTCTCTAAACTGGAGGCTATTGAAGTTCGTATAGATGATGAGGATCAAGCTTTGAGACTCATTTGGTCTCTTCCACCTTCATATGAGCATATGAAACCGATTTTGATTCATGGGAAATAGAAGATAGTTTTTTTTTGAAGTTACCGAAAAACTCTTTTTAGAAGAGAGAAGACTGGATGGTGGAAGAAATGTTCCTCCTGAAAACTCAACTCTGGTGGTAGTTGAATATCGAAAGAAGAACTCTATAAAGAAAAATATAGTATGCTGGACATGTGGACAATCTGGGCACGTGAAGAAAAATTATCCGAGAGATTGAGCGGATTCAGCAAGAAGCTTTGGGTCAATTAATGGAGAGACTGACAATGTCACTAACATTGTCTCCATAGATGATGATCTTGCTCTCTAAAAAGGGGGCATGTACATCCTCATGGCATGTTGCTTGTTTGTGAACCGCAAGTGCTCGATTGTTGAAGTGAGTAATAAATCTATAAGAACCAAGTCGTGTCCACAAGGATTATTGATAGCTTGCAAATTCAACATGTTTTTGGTCCTTTATCCTTTGCTTATTTGAACCTTATTGTGTTTAATTATGAGATTCTACTTAGTTTTTCTCACTTTAATTGAGGGGCAATAAATCAAGTACTAAGCTACAGCCATAGGGATTGCCACAGCAAACATTAGGAGGTCACGCAGCAGACAACAAATTAAATCAAGGAGCAAATTAATTCAGTTAGCTAGAGGCAGAGTGACCCAGGAGTAGCGGCGTTGAGGCGCAACGCACAGAGACGCGAGGTGAATAACAGGCGTGAAGACTTGAAGCACGCAGTAACACTGTGGATTTACGGTGGCAATTAAGGAGACAAGCAATGAAAAGCGGGCCAAAACACAAGCAACCCATAAGCAAATTAAAGCAACAAGACTAACAGCTTAGGAGGAATAAAACACTATTTTTGGATGGGCCAATTCTGTGGGCCTTAGTTTCATTAGTATATAAGTGAAAATTAGGTTTTAGGAAAGGGGGATTATTATTCAATACTTTTTCTTGGCCACCGAGAGGAGCTTTTGTGTGTTTTTTTTTACAGATTCTGTTTTTTTAGCTAGGAGAGGAATGTCGTTTTTTGATTCTTTTCAGAACATCACGTGTTTGTCGATAGTCATGCGTGGCTAACTCCTTTAATTCAGTCAAGGGATAATTCAAGGTTGAAGTTTATATGATTGTGAGATCTCAATGCACTTTAATTTACTCTTTGATTACATTGCATTTATGCCTTTTCTATGATTTCTTGGGATAATTTATCCGTGGTGAATTACTGTTATTTGTTCAACAGGGCCCGTTGTTCGTCTAATAGGAATTCACATAGCCAATCAATGAGGTTAAATCCGTAATTGTTTATCCGAATTGATGCCAGTGGCAATTAGTATAACTTGATTGCGTCAAGGCCTTTGGGTTATATTAAGTGAAGACATAATCTAGTTTAAACGAATTCTCGTAGTCTTTGTTGATTAGGGCAAGGTCTTACTAGTTTTTAATGCTGTTAACGAGTTAAATTCTTCGTCGTACTTAGGGTTACTTGTTAATTAGGGGTTATTATTAGATCGTATCTTAATAACCTAATAATACGGTAAGATTGGTTGGGAGGACGTTCCTTTCGGCTATAACTTGTCTGCAATGTTAATATGAATAGTTATCCTAGAGTCGATGATCAATCCATATGAATTTCATACCGCGAATTACCTTTGACTGGGTTTGTTTTCCATTGATTTCTAATTTTAGTTATTATCGTTGTCTTGATTTCGCTTTTATTTTTTTTTATTTTTTATCGTTAAATAAAAAGATTCCCCAATTTTCACTTTATCTTTCAGTTTGCAGTTTCAGTTCTGGTTAACCTTGGGCAAGGCTAGTCTCTAGGGTTCGACCCTTCTCACCCTATTTACAGTATTCTTAATTTTTCGTTAGGAAGAGCAGGTCTTTTATTTTTGGTGGTTTCGACACCCATCAAATTTTGGCGCCGTTGCCGGGGACTAGCTTACTTTACTGTTTATTGCTTCTTTGGATGACCAGGTCTGAAATTTTGCGGTTAGAATTTGATTCTGAAATAGAAAAAACAGCCCATGCATTGAGGAAGGAAACCCAGTTACGGAAGAAGGAAGAAAGTATTTCTACTCTTAATCCAACAGATACAGCAGCTGATTTGGTTGAACCTTCAACTGAATCCAACCCCAAATTAGAGGAAACCTCACCTGAATCTGACAGAGAAGAAGTAATGGCTGATAATCGCACTGTTAGAGAGTTGCAAGAAGCCCCATTGGAGCAGCAGCCCCTATGCATCACCTACCCGAACTTGGAGGTGCCGTTTGAACTGAAATCTGGTTTAATTCACCAGCTCCCCACTTTCCATGGAATGAAGAATGAAAACCCACACAATCACTTGAAGGAATTCCATGGTGTATGCTCAAGTATGAAGCCGCCGGGTGTAGCGGAAGAGCATGTTAAATTGAGGGCGTTCCCATTCACACTAAAGGACGCTGCTAAAGAATGGTTGCTCAACCTGCCACTTGGTTCAATAACAACATGGCATAATATGGTTCGAGTATTCTTGGATAAGTATTTTCCTGCTTCAAGAGCAGCAGTGATACGCAAGGAGATTTGTGGGATTAAACAAAAAATTGGAGAAAGCCTATACGATTATTGGGAGAGATTCAAAAGGTTATGTGCAGCTTGCCCACAACATGGGATGTCTGAACAATCCCTACTCCAATACTTCTATGAAGGGATGGTGGACATGGAAAAGAAGATGGTTGATGCGGCTAGCGGAGGAGCTCTTGTTAATAAAACCCCCGCCCAAGCTAGAGATATCATATCAACCATGGCAGCAAATTCACAACAATTTGGACAAATCGAAGAACCATCCAGGAAGCTCTATCAGGTAAGTGATTCTTCCATTGAGACTAAAATTAATGAATTAACTTCCTTGGTCAAAACTTTGGCTGCAGGGCATAATAAACGTGCGAGTGCGTGTGAGGTGTGTATTTCTTATGACCATCCAACTGAGATGTGCCCAACATGGCAAGAAGATCAAGAGCAAGTTAACGCTATGGGAGGTTACCCTGGGCAGCCTCGAAGACCAATGGATCCATTTTCCAACACTTTCAATGAAGGTTGGAAAAATCACCCTAATTTCAGCTATGGGAACAAGAATCAGAATTTCCAACAATATCAGAATTTCCAACAAGCTAGACCACCTCCCCAACAAGCCTTATCTTCAAGAGAGTCTCTAGAAGATATCGTTAAATCACTTGCCACATTTCAGAAACAATCAGAAATAGGCATGCAAGAATTTCAGCAGGAGACGAGGAAAGGCATGAAAAATATGGAGAAGCAAATCAACCAGCTTGCCTCCTCTTTGAGCAGTTAGACACACAAGGAAAGCTTCCATCTCAAACTGTTGTTAACCCTAGGGAGAACGCAAGTGCTATCACTTTACGAAGTGGCAAGGAGCTGGACACGACAGTCCCAAAAAAGGGCAACAGTGGAGCGAAGAAAGAGGTTGAAAAGAAGTGGAAATTTGGCAAAACAAAACATCCAAGCAAGCAGGAGTGCAACAGCCCCAACCATTCTTAGTTCAGCCCCCTTTTCCCGAGAGATTAGCAAAGACGAAAAAAGAAAAAGAGGAGAAATACATCTTGGAGACTTTTCGCAAGGTGGAGGTAAATATCCCATTACTTGACGCTATTAAGCAAATACCTCGTTATGCAAAGTTTCTTAAGGAACTTTGTACCAACAAGAGACAGCTAGATAGTGTAGAGAAAGTGGAGATGACTGAAAATTGTTCAGCCATGATACAAAGAAAATTTCCACAAAAATGCAAAGACCAAGGTATGTTTGCTATCCCTTGTAACATTGGCAATGTAGGGATTAAGAGAGCTATGTGTGATTTGGGTGCATCTATAAATGTCATGCCATTATCCATTTATACATCCTTCAAGGGCAGCCCCTTGAAGAAGACGCGCATCATAATTCAATTGGCGGACAGGTCTATAGTTTACCCCGTAGGGTTGTTTGAAGATGTTTTGGTTCAAGTAGGTGAGTTAATCTTTCCTGCTGATTTTTATGTACTTAATATGGAGGATGATAAATCCTCTACTTCTGCTGATTTGTTACTTGGGAGACCTTTCCTTCGCACCGCAAGGACAAAAATTGATGCCTATGAAGGAACGTTAACCATGGAGTTTGATGGTGAGGTAATTCAGTTTAATGTTTATGAGGCCATGAAATATCCTTGCGACGTTTCTAGTGTTTGTGGTATTGATGTTATTGACTCCTTGGCTCAAGAGGTGTTCGAATTAGATGCTACTGATGATCTTAATTTGGTACTTTGCAGGAATTTAAATTCAGACAGCATTAAGAAGCATAAGGAGATGATGCTAATTGATGACAGCTTGCAAGAAATCTCCGAACAATTGAATGCGGACCAGATGCTGCATGCTCGCCATAGCCGGGTTAAATTGCCCTGTACGAGTGAGAAACTTTTACCTTCTGTTTTGCAGGCCCCTAAGCTAGAATTAAAGCCGCTGCCCAGTCATTTAAAATATGCATATTTGGGGGATGGAGATATATTACCTATAGTTATCTCCAGCAAGCTTAGCAAGGATGAAGAAGAAAAGGCAATTCAGGAAATTAGGAAGTATAGAGAGGCTATCGGGTGGACAATAGCCGACATTAAAGGACTAATCCCGTCGATTTGTATGCACAAGATTCTTTTGGAGGAGGGCAGCAAGCCTAGCAAAGAAGGTCAAAGGCGCTTAAATCCGCCTATGATGGAGGTTGTGAAGAAAGAGATATTGAAACTATTGGATGCCGGGATCATATACCCGATTTCCGATAGTAAGTGGGTGAGTCCAGTGCAAGTTGTACCCAAGAAGACAGGGATTACTGTTGTTGAGAATGATCAAGGAGAGCTAGTGCCGACAAAAGTTCAGAATGGTTGGAGAGTTTGTATAGACTATAGGAAATTAAATGCGGCAACTAGAAAGGACCATTTTCCTCTCCCTTTTATTGATCAAATGTTAGAAAGATTAGCTGGACGTTCTCACTATTGTTGTCTTGATGGTTTTTCAGGTTTCTTTCAGATTCCGGTGGCAGCTGAGGACCAAGAGAAGACGACTTTCACTTGCCCTTTCGACACTTTTGCATATCGGCGAATGCCATTCGGGCTTTGCAACGCCCCAGCCACATTCTAGAGATGTATGGTCAGTATATTTTCAGATTATGTGGAGGATATCATAGAAGTATTCACGGATGATTTTACCGTCCATGGTAATACCTTTGATGAATGTCTAACTAACCTTACAAAAGTGTTAGAAAGGTGTATAGAGTCTAATCTTGTCCTAAATTATGAGAAATGTCATTTCATGGTGGATAAAGGTTTGATTTTAGGTCATATTGTCTCATCTAAAGGTATCGAGGTTGATAAAGCTAAAATTGACGTGATTAAATCTTTACCGTATCCTACTAGTATACGGGAAATTCGTTCTTTTCTCGGCCATGTAGGCTTTTACAGACGATTTATTAAGGATTTCTCAAAGATCACACAGCCACTTTGCAAACTGTTGCAAAAAGACGTGCCTTTTGAGTTTGACGAAGAGTGTAAGGAAGCTTTTGACAAGCTGAAAGCGGAGCTGATTTCTGCACCAATAGTCCAACCACCGAATTGGAATTACCCTTTCGAGATCATGTGTGATGCGAGTAATTATGCCGTTGGGGCTGTCCTCGGATAGCGTATTGAGAAGAATCCTCATGTCATATACTATGCCTCAAGGACATTGGACAATGCACAATGTAACTATTCCACCACGGAGAAAGAACTTTTAGCAATTGTTTTTGCGTTGGAGAAATTCAGGTCATACTTGTTGGGAACTAAAGTAATAGTTTTCTCCGACCATGCAGCCTTGAAGTACTTGCTTAAGAAAAAGGAGTCAAAGCCTCGCTTGATTCGTTGGATCCTTTTACTTCAAGAATTTGATATGGAAATAAGGGATAAAAAGGGGTCTGAGAATCTAGTGGCTGATCATCTCAGCCGGTTGATGTTGAATGAGAAGTCGCCACCATTGGACGACGATTTCCCAGATGAGCAACTCTTTGGCATACAAAGAATTACTCCATGGTATGCTGATATAGTGAATTATTTGGTTGCTGGTACATTGCCAGACAATCTGACTAGAGGTGAAATAGAGAAGATCAAGAGGGATGCCAAATACTACGTATGGGATGATCCTTACTTATGGAAGTTTTGCTCTGACCAGATTATTAGAAGATGTGTAATGGAAGTGGAAAGTCCATCCATACTGAAATTCTGTCATTCTGCGGCTTGTGGAGGACATTTTGGTCCTCAAAGGACAGCTCGCAAAGTGCTGGAATGCGGTCTGTTCTGGCCGTCATTGTTCAAGGATTCATATAGGTTTTGTAAATCTTGTGCGAATTGTCAGAAAACAGGTAGCTTGGGTCGTAGGGATCAAATGCCTCTTACTTATATTTTGATATGTGAGATATTCGATGTGTGGGGGATTGATTTCATGGGACCGTTTCCATCATCTTTCGGAAACACATACATATTACTGGCAGTGGATTATGTTTCCAAGTGGGTGGAAGCTAAAGCCACCCGGACTGATGATGCCAAGACAGTGGTGAATTTTGTGAAGAGTCACATTTTTGCGAGGTTTGGGATTCCAAGAGCGATTATTAGTGATCGAGGTTCTCACTTCTGCAATAAGGTTATGGGGAGTCTCCTCAAGAAATACGGTGTTACACATCGTATCTCCACAGCCTACCATCCACAAACAAGTGGACAAGCCAAAATTTCAAATAGAGAAGTGAAATCTATACTTGAGAAGACTATGAATCCTAACAGAAAGGACTGGAGTACTAAGCTAGAGGATGCTCTATGGGCTTACAGAACAGCATATAAGACTCCGATTGGGATGTCGCCATATCGCTTAGTATATGGCAAACCATGTCATTTGCCAGTCGAAATAGAGCATCGAGCATTCTGGGCAATTCAGCATTGCAACATGAAGTTGGATGCAGCTGGAGAGCAAAGGAAATTGCAATTGCAAGAGCTGGAAGAAATCCGAAATGAGGCCTATGAAAGTTCAAAAATTTACAAAGAGAAGACCAAAGCTTTCAATGATGGCATGATATCCAGGAAAAATTTTAAAATCGGTCAAAAAGTTTTGCTTTTCAGTTCTAAATTAAAATTATTTCCTGGTAAATTAAGGTCCCGATGGATGGGACCTTTTGTTGTTACTAATGTTTATG
>JANITX010000212.1:87401267-87412911 GCA_027564395.1 Erythroxylum ulei | reverse complement strand
ATAATAATAATAACAATTAAAAATTTTAAGGAATTTAAATATAATCAGAATAATAAAGTTCATAATAATAAGAAAAATTTACTAATTATAACAAATTTCATAATAATAATAATAATTAAAATTATTAAAAATTTTAATCAGCATAACGGATATTATAATACTAATACTAATACTAATATTATTATGAAATTTGCTATAATAATAATAATTGCAATAATAAATATAACCAAAAGATTAATAAAATTAATAAAACAATAAATAATTTAATAATATTATTTAACCGTTGTTATAATAATGGAAATCTAAATTATTAATTAATTTATGTTATTAATAATTAAACAACAACAAAATTAACAACAACAACAACTAAATAAATAAATATACACTTAATATCAACATCAAAATTAATAATGTCTATGAATTATAATAAACTTGTTTCCATTATAATCGAAAGCCACGTCTAGAAGTACATAACACACATAAAGGTTTAAACGTGGCTTTCAAAGCATGCTTTTTTGTGTCAAGCCAAGCCGGTAGGCCGCTTGGCTTTTTACTTTCGATTAAACCTCTGTCTGACGTCTACGCATGGGTTGAAAATATTATGCAAAAATGACGTCGTCTTACTCTTGGACAGAGTAAGACAGGAGATGGTTGGACAGGTGATCTGTTCTCTTAGCGGGAGGGCGATGGTGGTAACGCAACGAATTGACTGTTGAAAACTGAAAATGGAAAAGCTTCTCAAACTTAAAATTAAATTTCTTCTCTCTATCTACGAAAAAAATGTTAAAATTTTTCTTTTAATTTTTAAATACAAAATAAAAATAATATACACCCAAAATAAACATTATATTTACACATTATTAGGGATGTC
The DNA here is from genome assembly GCA_027564395.1 of Erythroxylum ulei. NCBI lineage: Eukaryota > Viridiplantae > Streptophyta > Magnoliopsida > Malpighiales > Erythroxylaceae > Erythroxylum > Erythroxylum ulei. Next base: position 87,412,040 of record JANITX010000212.1, on the reverse strand, counting down.
AACATGACAGGTCGGGCCGGACCTAGTCCGGTCTGGGCCTGATCTGGCCTACCCGACCCTTAGTTGGATAGCCCTCAAGCCAACCTGTAGTCTAATAAGCCACAGACGAGCCGAGCCAACCTGACCCATCTTTATTTTTTTAAAAGGCAAATTTGCAAATCGTTGTCATTTTTTTTGTTCTAGCCAGGTTTTTGTTCTAGTCAGGTTATGACCTGAGCCGATTTTAGCTTGTAGCTCACTCGTAGCCAACTCAATCTAGGCCAAAATTTACATCCCTACACATTACGTGTTTAATCTCTTTTTTAGTTGTTTGTATATCGAATTATTATAAAACATAAAATGCAATAAAATTAATAATTATTATACATCAATAAAATTTTATTATTTAACTCGTATTAATTCATTGACTATGAAAAAATGTAAAATTATAAATAATTAAATAATTCACTAGAAATAAAAAAATCTATATAATTGAATATTTCATATTTGAAAAAAAAAACTTTGTTAGTCGCATATATGCACCCCATTGATCAAATTTTGTGTATAACTGTGAAAATTATTCGACCTTTTGATTTGGTTTTTAATTTTTTGGTTTAATTTAGTTTAGTAATTTTTATTATTAAAAATTGATGGTTAATTTTGGTCAACTAATTAATTTTTATAAACTAAAATAAACTATTTAATTTTTATTTAACAGTCATTTTTTAATTAAACTTTAAATATTTTAATAATTGAGGACAATCATTTTCAATTATTTTTTAATTATTCAATTTTATTCAATCTTCAACCGATCTAATACTAGTTGAATCTTTTAAACCTTAAATTTTCTATCTTGCCGGTTTAACTTCTAATTCGGTTTTAAAAACATTGCCTAAAATGTTAATAAAAGTAGTGTTTATCTATTAATAAAATATGAATGCTATTTTTTAATATTGAATTATAAAAGGAAAATTTCAATTTATGTATATAACATAGAAATTAAAACCAATGATTAAAATTTTCAATCGGTTTAAATAATTCAATCATAAAAAATTTGAATCATCTAAATTTTATATTTGATTTTTAATTTTTCAATTCAACTTATTGTAATAACTTTTATTATTAAAAATTAATCAATTTATTAATTAATAAATCAATTTTTATAAATTAATAAGTTATTATAAATTAAAATAAATAAACTATTTCATTTAACAAATTTTGCAATTAAACTTTAAATCTTTAGATAAATAAGACCAATCTCTTTTAATTATATTTCAAATTTTTTAATTTTATTTTATCTTTAATTAATTTTACAACCGATTATACTTTTTAAACTTTAATTCTCTTATATTAAATAATCATCTTGGCAATACAAATCCGCCGAAACCTTGCCATTTACAAAAACGTCACGACAATACGAATCCGCCAACTCGATTCGACGTGAAAAACTTCTTCAGATCAGGCCGATACCCGAGCCATTACCATGCCTGCTCAGTAAAAGACTTCCACGGTGTGCATCAGGAAGAAATTGCGGAACTGGACTTGATACAATATGAAGCACAGTATTACACAAGTTTGGGAATGCTTATGCAGAAGCAAATCAAATTTCATCCGTTGAAAACAAGATCTTGATAAAAGGAATCAGTACAGATCGATGACCAAACGCATCGGCAAAGCAGATACCGGACAAACAAATAAAGCTCTGCAAAATTTCTTGTACATAAAGAAGTAAGTTTCAATATTTCCAGCTGTGCCAAGAAGGAATTTGGGATTTAAGATTTGAAAACAAGTTACAATTAATGGAAGACCTTCGTTAATCGCTTCAAGAATGAACCATCTAAATACAGGAAGCCGAGTAGAGGTCCTTGGGACGCTGAGCTTCCTAACGAGAGCTCAAGACTTTATCTCCATTTATCTGCATTGATGAAGAAGAACACCAATGGACATAGGTTGCAACACCATGCAAACTGTGATGAGCACTCAATGGTGTTAAAAACTTACAGATTTAGCAAGTTCTTCGGCTTTCTCGTCGTTAAAACCTAGAGTTGCTAAGATTTTGTGACCAGCAGATTCTACTTGTGACCAAATTCCCAAGAGCACATGAGTTGTGGTTATTTCCCCACCATCACCTGCAATTAGTACAAAAGTCAACTATGGCACTGAGGGTAATGCATTAGACATATACAGTAATCCACAAAAAATGAACCTTGACATTAGATTTTGTGGGGTCTCATCCATTCATTAATATAATAGAATTCATCTGCAAGCATTCATAGCTCAGCTCATGTACCCATGAAGCAAGTTCTCACTAACAATTTTCCCCTATATCTTCAATTAACAGGAGGCTGGTTGCTTACAATCCTAATTAGTAATGGCAACATGACTCAACCAAATCAACAAAGAATTGTAAGCAACCGTCCTACTATCCCAATCACAAACATTCTTCTCCTTTTATGTATATCTCCAGAATTAGCCTTGACATATCTTAACAGGGTTATAGATATTAGAAAACTGAAATATGCAGAACTTGTCTATTGTAAGATAGCTGATCAACTAACTGTCCAGCAGTGGATGAAAACTCAATCGAGCTGTGCTACTAGGATCATACTATACAACATGATTCACATTCGTTATAATTCTACTTATATGCCCTTCCATTTTACATCCAATTTATATTCATTTCGACTTTCAAAAAGAAAAAACACTTTTATGCTACTTGTGATGTATTTACAGGGAACCTTTTCAACTAATCAGACATTAATCTCAATAAGAGTGCATAATCTTGACCAAAAATGCCAAAATTTCATCAAATTAAGCTGTCTAAGCCAAAATAGGATGTAATTACCTGACTTTAGTTTCTCTTCAACAGCCCAATCAAGAGCTTTTTGAGCCTGTTCTGTCAATGGGGGATGCTCCGGGCTGAAATAGTACAAGTCAGATCTCCCAAGTAGATTCAAAATCTCTTCTCTAACCTTATTCAAAGTTATCCCATTGGTCCTCAAGAACTTTGCAGCTGGACTTGCTCCTGCAAATGACCACAATCAACCTCGGAGAAGCCAAAACGGATAACGAAAACATTATAGCTATATGCTCAGTTCCTAAGCACATATGAGTTAACTTTAATACATTCAGAATTAAGAAAATCGCAATTCCACAAATACAAGGGGATTCGATTTACATTAACTTTGTTCCTATTCATACAACACAAGAGAAGTCCAAATATTCAAGCAAGTAAGCATTTTCAAGAGCTACATGAAGAGAACATCTAACCCAAGAGCTAAATTGAAGGTCAACATTTTACAGAAACACACAAATGAACAGTTAAAAGAACTGGAGGCGCAGAATATAGGAGAAAATTCACATACCCTCAATCAAAATCCCCATCAAAAGAGCTTCAGTTCCAGTATTGGGATACTTGATTTTCCTCGCTTCCAATTCTCCCAATCCAAACGACCTTATTGCCCTCGCCGACCATCTAATCAATCATAACAAATCGACACCAGAAAAGATGAAAATGCATTTCTAAATTGAAGGAACTAATATGAATATCACAAAAAAAGCGATACCGACTAACTCACTTTGGGATCTTCTCCGACGTAAATTTCCTGCAGAAGCACAGCAAAAACAATGGCAATCCCATGTCAAGACTCTAAAAAACCAGACAAATCGAAGATTAAAAGTGAACCAAAACCCACTTAGTTGGAAGGGTAGACAATACGGTACTAAGCACATAGCGGTGGCACTTGAGGGCGAAACTGCTTGAACATGAAGGTCTAGTCACCAGCTTTACTCCGCGGAATGAGCTCGTGGAAAGCAAAAACGAACACTGAGGCGTCTCGCCGGATAATTGAGGGGTGGAGAGTGAGGTTAGAAGAAAAGTCAAAGTTCTACTTGCCATGAAGAAACAAGCGCGAGAAAATTGAAGTTCGAGAAAGCAAATTAGGGTTTAAGCAAGGGTTCTAGAGAGGAGCTGCTAGTATTGTAGCGCCTGCTTTCATGGATGGCGTCTCTCGGCTAGCTTTCTGCTCTTTGACTGCGAGCACACACTTCCAAGGTCGTAAACGTTTCTGGATTGGTTGCAATAACGTCGTTTCGGAAGAAACGATGTCGTTAGCGATGGTTAAAGAGCTATAAAGAATAAAAGACACAGTAGTTTTGTTTCGTTTAAGAAATTTTGAAAAATCCCTTAATATTTAAATTTTTCAAAAAAAAACTCCTCCTTTCTAACTTCTTTTAAAATTAGGAAAAAATAAAAATGCACAAAATATAAATATCATATATAAACTAATTAAATGTTATTAATATAATAACTTAACTCAATTTTTAAATTTGATGTGAACGAATTAAATTAATAATTGAAAAATAATTATAATAAATAGTTTATTTATGTCAGATTTAATGTTTAAGTTCGAGTTTACGAGTTTTATTGAATCGTTAGGCGTGACAATTTGACTCAAGCTAAGTTCAGGTTGACCGAGCCCAACCTGTTGCCTGATCGAGAGTGACAAAATGATAAGCCAAATAGGAAGTCAATAGGTTAGGTTCAGGTTGACCAAGCTCAGCCCGTGCCCAATCGAGAGGGACAAATCGACATCTTTTTAAATTTTTATTTTAAATCATAAATCGGGGAAAGTCGAACAAGCCCATCACTATCCATATAAATAAATAATATTTGATTTGTTTATATCTGATGTTCATATTATATGTATTTTATTGTTATTTATTATCTGAAATTTAAAAAAGAGGTTTTTAAAAATTTAAAATTTGAAGAGTGGTTGTTTTCAAAGTATATAAAATAAGTTTGATTTATTTAACTCACTTCATTTTCTTTTTGGCAAGGGTTTAAATATGAGATCGGTTGTGACTAAATCATGACATTCGTGAGAACAAGCATGATAATTGATGATCACTGTGATACGAGAATGTGTTCGTATTGTATGGTGACATGTGCAGAACGTGGCTCTGAGTTCTACTTGTTTTTAGTTGTTGTTTCTCAGTTGAATGGGTCTTTCACATAGGAGAGATCATGGGAAATAATTAGTGAGATATTAGCTAGAGATCAGGGATCTATTTCCTTGATATTATGTATGGATTGATCACTATAAAAGGATCAAAGTATCATGAATGAAGTCAAGCATTATTCAACGAGAATACTCTGTTTCCCCTCCTTTTTCTTACTCTAAATTCTGTCTTCCTAAATTCTTCTATCATTTGGTATCAAAGATGGTTATGGAAACGTGTGGTAAAACCAACGTTGAGTTCCGTAGTGAGGTCGAAGAGACTTTCGACCGTTATGAGTCAAACTTTGAGCATCTGAATTCAACTTTACAAACCATATTTTCTAAATTACAAACCATAGAAGCCTCCCAAAACCATCACCAAAATATCATCGCCAAATTGGAAACTATTGACTTGCCACAAAATACCCATCACGCCACATCAGAACCCAACCCAAACACATCCAGAATACACGGAACACCAGTACACCAAACTACCCACCACACCTATAGCTACAACTCAAGCCCCATTGATCCCAAAAGCCACAATCTGAAACTGAACTTCCCAAAGTTTGATAGGGAAGACCCGCAAGGCTGGATTTTTAAGGCAGAACAATATTTTGAATTTAAAGGCGTTTCTATCGACCACCAAGTGCAATTAACCCCATTTCACTTGGAAGGAATCGCTCTTCAATGGCATCGGTGGATTACCAAGTATAAAGGGCCGATGACTTGGGAAGAGTTTACTAAAGCTTTGCTCACTCGTTTTGGACCAACCGATTATGAAGATCCATTTGAGGCTTTATCTCGTCTCAAGCAGATAGGAACCATTGTCGCATACCAAGAAGAATTTGAGAAGCTATCAAACAGAGTAGACAAATTACCTGAGAAGTTCTTGGTTGGAAGTTTTGTGGTTGGGTTAAAAGATGAGGTGCAATTGGAAGTTCAATTGAAGCAACCAAAATCTCTTGCCGATCTCATTGGATTAGCGAGACTAGTTCAGGAGCTGAATGACCTGCAACAACTAGAAGTTCGGTTGAAGCAACCAAAATCTCTTGCCGATGTCATTGGATTAGCGAGACTAGTTGAGGAGCAGAATGACCTGCAGCAACTGGAAGTTCGGTTGAAGCAACCAAAATCTCTTGCCGATGTCATTGGATTAGCGAGACTAGTTGAGGAGCGGAATGACCTGCAGAAGTGTAGACAACAGGTGAAACTATCTACTATAACAAACACTTCGATTAAAAACAACACATTAACTCAGACAAGCATTTTAGGACCACCACCGACAACAAGAGTCCCAAATAGCACCATTGGTTCATCCCAAGCTCCTTCATTTCGCAGGCTTACTAAGCAGGAAGCAAGGGAGTGACGTGAAAAAGGATTAGGCTTCTACTGACATGAGAAGTTCGTACTCGGTCACCGGTGCCGAAGACCACAATTGTTCATGATTGAAGACTCGGTGGAAGATGTAGACATGGAGGTAGAACTAAATGAAGCAGAGGGCCTCCCTGAAATCTCTTTCCATGCGATTGCCAAAACCAAACACCCTCAGACTATTCGATTACAAGGCAAGTTGAAAGGAAAAGATGTGGCGATCCTGGTTGACGGGGGCAACACTCACAACTTTATGAATCAAACAATGGTACATAAATTTGGCCTAACAGTGTTGCAAGATCAACCACTTTAAGTTATGGTTGCAAATAAGGAGAAAATTACTTGCTCGGGGAAATGTACTTCAGTGGCCCTCAATATTCAAGGGTATCCTACTATGGCTGATTTCTACGTATTACCTGTCGTAGCATGCCCTCTTGTACTCGGGGTGCAATGGCTCGCAACGTTGGGACCGATCGAAACGGACTATAAGAATCTTACGATGACCATAAAAAGTGGAAAACAACCTCATGTGTTCCATGGAATAAAAGGATGAAGTTTAGAGGCTATAAAATCTAAGGAATGTCACACCACAATAGGAACAAGCTATCTATTGCAGGTGATAGAAGTAGAAGAGGGAAACACAACAGTCAAATCAAGATACCCAACGGAGTTACACACACTCTTGAACTAGTTCCAACGTGTGTTTGTCTCGCCAAAGGAGTTACCACCTGCTCGGCCACATGACCACCATATTCCACTTGAACCGCATAGTAAGCCAGTTAATGTGCGTCCATATAGATACCTGTACTATTAGAAATCGGAGATAGAAAAACAAGTGCGCGAACTGCTCCAATCTAGATTAATCAGGCCAAGTCGCAGTCCTTTCTCTTCCCCAGTATTGTTGGTCAAAAAATCAAATGGAAATTGACGTTTTTGTATTGATTATCAAGCTCTTAATGAAATTACTATAAAGGATAAATTTTCCATTCCGGTGATCAATGAACTTTTTGGTTCGCAGTTTTTCTGAAAACTCGATTTGAGGTCTGGGTATCACCAAATCAGAGTAGCAGACGATGACATCCATAAAACTGCATTCCGCACCCATGAAAGCCATTATGAATTTGTCGTTATGCCCTTCGGTCTCACAAATGCACCCACAACTTTTCAAAGCCTCATGAACGATATTTTTCGACCATATCTCTGTAAGTTCATTCTAGTTTTTTTTAATGATATTTTAGTGTGCAACAAAACCTGGGAAGACCATCTTCTACATCTCCACACTGTTTTACAACTATTATCTACACATAAATTGGTTGCAAAGGAGTCAAAGTGTCAATTTGGTGTACAATAAGTAGCGTATCTGGGTCACCTAATTTCAAAGCAAGGAGTAGAGGTCGATCCCACGAAGATACAAGTGGTTAAAAATTGGCCACAACCTACTGATGTAAAAGGGGTTCGAGGGTTTCTTGGACTAGCAGGATATTATCGCAAGTTCATCCAGCGATTCGGAGAGATTGCTGCACCTCTTACGGGACTCATATCAAAAGAGGGGTTTCATTGGACTTCATATTGTACCGCGACCTTTCTTACACTCAAAGAAGCCTTATCAACAACCCCAGTCCTTCAACTTCCTGATTTTTTGAAAAGTTTCGTTGTGGAAAGTGATGCATGTGGAAAAGGAATAGGTGCCATTTATCCCAGAATGAAAGGCCAATAGCCTTCTTTAGTGAGGCTCTTAAAGGTACTGCGTTAAATCTCTCCATATATGAAAAGGAAATGCTCGCTATAGTTAAAGGTGTGCAGAAATGGCACCCTTATTTGCTTAGAAGATCATTTATCGTCTGAACTGATCAGCGTAGCCTTAAATATCTGTTAGACCAAAGAATTACGACACCCGCTCAGGCTCGTTGGCTGCCAAAGCTCATGGGTTATGAGTATACCATTGAATATCGAAAGGGAAGGAAAATTCTGGTGCCGATGCCTTGTCTAGATTGGTGGAATTTCAGATGGCTTTATTATCCATACCCATGTCAAATTGGTGGGCGACATTAAAAAAAGAGGTACAGTCTAATCCTTTTTATTTAACAATGCATAATAAAAATTCAGATGGCCTTGGAACTCAATTCAGCTTGTGAGATGGTGTTTGTACTTGGAAAGGAAGAGTATATTTGAGTCCTAAAAGTTTGTTGATTCCAACTCTTTTGGCACAAGCCCACTCCACTCCTCTTGGCGGCCATTTTGGCTACAACAAAACACTTGGAATAATTCAAGCAGATTTTTACTGGCCTGAAATTCGGCTTGCAGTTAAAACATACATTCGTGAATGTGAAACTTGTCAACGTTTTAAAACCGACAACTTAAGCTCAGTAGGATTACTCCAACCTTTACCAATACCATAAGCGATTTGGACTGATATATCGATGGATTTTGTGGAAGGTTTACCAATTTCGTAGAGGTATTCCGTGGTAATGGTAGTTGTTGACTGACTATCAAAATACAGTCATTTTGTTCCTCTGAGGCACCCATTCACAGCATCTACTGTTGCAAGGGAATTCGTCAATCATGTGGTTAAACTACATGGAATGCCCCACTCAATTGTCAGCGACCGAGATAAGGTATTTATTAGTTCTTTTTGGCAGTAGTTGTTTAAGTTATAAGGGACTACTTTGAAGCTGAGTACGAGTTATCATCCTCAAACTGACGAGCAGACGGAAGTCATCAATAGGGTGTTGGAGCAGTATCTAAGATGTTTTACTGGGGATCAACCGAGGCGTTGGCAGGAATGGTTACCATGGGCGGAGCTAAGTTATAACAGTAGCATTAATTCTTCTATTAGCATGTCTCCTTTTGAAGCAGTTTATGGGATTCCTCAACCAAAGATTATGCCTTACGTACCGGGTACCACAAAAGTTCAATCAGTAGATGAGTTCTTACGCTCTCGAGCAGATATTTTACGTGAATTCAAGACGAATTTGCAACTTGCCTAAGAATGGATGAAGAAGCAAGCTGATCAACATCGTCGGGATGTCCAGTTCCAAGTGGGAGATTTTGTTTATTTGAAGCTTCATCCTTATTGTCAATCATCGGTGGTGTTTCGACATTCCACGAAGCTGTCACCTCAGTATTTTTGACCTTTTGAGATATTTGAACGAGTGGGAAGTGTCGCTTATCGTTTAGCTTTACCTTCAAATTCCAAAATCCATAATGTTGCTTACGTGAGTTTGATCAGAAAATACTTGGGGGATCGACCTTTGCCACGGCCTGAGTTGCCTCCAATATTAGATGAATCAGTTGTCCTTCCTCAACCAAAGGAGATACTAGATCGACGAGTTAAACAAAAAGGGAGGTATCGGCCAACAACATAAATTTTGGTAAAATGGGTCGGCACTGCTAGGGAAGACGCCACCTGGGAGAACTTAAGACGTTTTTCAAAAACTTATCCGGGTTTTATCCTTGAGGACAAGGATTCTCTGAGGAGGGAAGGATGATACGAGAATATGTTCGTATTGTATGGTGACATGTGTAGAACGTGGCTCTATACGTGGCTTTGAGTTCTACTTGTTTTTGTTGTTGTTTTTCAGTTGAATGGGTCTTTCACATAGGAGAGATCATGGGAAATAATTAGCGAGATATTAGCTAGAGATCAAGGATCTTTTTCCTTGATATTATGTATGGATTGATCACTATAAAAGGATAAAAGTATCATGAATGAAGTCAGGCATTATTCAACCAGAATACTCTGTTTCCTCTCCTTTTTCTTACTCTAAATTCTGCCTTCCTAAATTCTTCTATCATACAACAATTCGGGAAGAGCCTAGGTGGACCTTTCAACTTTGGTAAGTAACTTATGATATCTTTCTTACGAAAGCTAGTAGTATAATATTGCTTTTGCATATCAAGAGCTTTATATATATGTTAGCTCGTGTTCTTAAAGTTAAAAATATGACCAATTAGATTGGTTGATGAAAAGTTGTGTTGTATGAAACTGAAGATGTGAAATATGGTTACGGACACAACTGTATCTATGCTTGAGTGATTGTCCAGAATTTACTAATTATTTCACATATAAAGTGAGTTTTATTTCTCAAAAGTATCTTTGAGTATTATTAATGTGCAATCTTAATTCTTAATCTAATAGGAATTTGGTCAGTTGACTCGAGAACTAATGGCTTTCACTTGATAGAGAGCAATTTTATAAGCTAGAAAAATTTTGCTAGTTCATATTATAAAACCTTTTTTAGCACATTGAATCATGAATATCAAAGATGATACTAAGAACACTCTTACCTAGTTGCTTATTTGATAATGCCTTCATCTTTTGATTAAGTACTATGCTAAGAAGCACGGATACGAACACGGACACGGGGACACACCAACTTCTAAAATTTGGTAGACACGGACACGACATATATATATATTA
>JANITX010000212.1:87359587-87377674 GCA_027564395.1 Erythroxylum ulei | reverse complement strand
CATTAGAACAAACTATGACTTCTTAATAAAATCTAGATACTCTCTTTAATATTGCTCTGTTTTATGAAATTTCAGTTATTTATTTTATGAAACTCACGCGAGTCTTATGTCAGACTCGCATAAATAAATAGCAAAAATTTATTGAACATAATAAAATACTATAATATTAGACAAAAAATTTGAACTCTTCTCACCATTATCCATTCACATAATCGGTACGGACATAAAGACATCATACTTAGAAACTAGAAGTCCATCTACAAGCTAGATTTTTGTTCGGTCCAATTCAACAAATAAATGTTTTGGTTGGATTCGGCCCTGACCCTGAACCAGAAATTCAAAAAGGTCACATTCATCGTCCAAAACTGTAAACGTGATAATGAAAACCGAGTCATGTTTCTGTTTCTTGTTATTATCAAATTGATAAAGAACAGAAACCACATTTTGATCTTAGCCAAAAGAGAGAGCGGGCCAAAAAAGTTCTTCTGTCAACTGAGCTTACCCGAAAATGCGATAGGAGTTTTGTCCTTTACAGTGCGGTAACATGCCATTTCTGGGTCTTTGGGGGACATGGAACAAAATAAGGCTTATACGAGGATGAGTGGTCGGGTCTACACTTGTCAACCTGCATGTTAGACAACATATTTGTTATAAGTATGCTATGCACTAAATCTTGCCCGTGTGTGGTGGTACAGAGTTTTTCAAACAGTAACTTTTTAGACTCAAGGCTTGACCTCAAGTGCTTGTAGATCATTAGGATATCTGATCAATTTCTCTTCGATAAATTAAATATATTTAACTACTTTTTATAACTAAATTTTAAAAAATGTATATTTAATAAGAAAAAAGGAGTTTAAGAGCATCCTTATTTATTTGTGATATTTTAGTTTGTATGCCCAGTGCTTGTGGAATTTGATTTATCTTTTCTGTTGGGTTCAGGAATTTTCAGGGCTTGTTGTGCGCTAATTCCCGTTAAAGGCCCAAAGTATAGTGGTCCTAGACTTGGATTTCTGTTCAACCCAGGTAGAATGCTGTAAAAGTAAAACAGGTCGGATATAGATCAGAAGTTTTTATTCAGGTCCACTCATGAAAAGATTGATGTGTTCGATCCGATTCTCGAGGCTCCGGCTGCTAACTTGGAAAGCAAACTAGCGGTAATGGCAACCAGTTGGGTTGGGTCTACGTTGCTCCAGGTCTGACGGAGCCCTGGCCTGAATAAAGATAAAAGTCCTACCAAAAGATTTTTCATCAACTTTTTGATTAACTATTTTTAAATTTATAATTTATTTATAGTATTAGAATTAGAACAATTTGACAACAAGGAATGGCCTAAATGCTGTCACTTAAAGCTTTTCTGTACGGGAGGTCTTGAGTTTGAGTCATGTAAAAGAAGAAAATATCAGAGATTTTTTCTGTCGATGATTCTCTAGCTTTCCGAGCAAAGTTTTTTAATCGGATTAATTACGGATGTCTCGTTTTCAGTGGCAGTGTGAGAGTTGAAGTTACTGAGAAATTTGAGGGCTGCTAAGAACATGATGTTGAGCAAGATTAGTGATTAATCAACAGTTGACTAATTAATTATGTGATGACTCTTTGTGCGCAGAAATGTACAAGCTACGTAAAAACTTGAGGGATCTTAGAGTTCCAAATTTATCTCCTCTAAAATTCTTATAATGGGATCTTAGAGATTTAAGATTAGTTCACTACATTAGTATAGCTAATGTAATAATAATTAAAAAAAGAATTAGAACAATGTACCACGTTGGACTGAAACCGAAAACAGGAAGTGACATCAGCGACAGAACCGTGATGGGCGGTTTTTGACAGACTTCTGAGCAGAAAATAATATTATTGGCAAAGCCTAGAATAATGAACTAAGCATCTACTGTTAATCTTCTTCTCCAAGCTTTCACTGTCCTTAATGATCACTCGCGTTCAAGTTTTAATCGAAATATATCTTATGCAGTGTAGCTTTCTGAGATTAACACATAAAAACATACAAGTTGAGGTTGTTGCCTGGAGCTAAGAGACTTGGCTAAACTCTTTCGTCTGTCACTCCTGACAGAGAACACTTTCATGTTCTTTGAGCTGGGAAATCTTAAACCAAATTAATCATGAACTTCTTCTGCGTCTTTTTTACAGAACAGTTCTTTCTGATCTGATACAACGTGTAAGCGTGAATATGAAGAAACAGGACAGGATATTTTCCTGCTTTGATTAACTTTAGCTTATATCAGAACAGAGTACGCTGTAACTGTTTTAAGAGGCAAAGAACAACCCTTTTTGGCATGCGATGGTCTGCAGACACAAAAGGAAAGAAACATGCTTTTCCTTTTTATGAATATTTCAGTTAGCCCATGTTGCTTTCATCTCCCACTGAACTAAAAGCTACTGCTAATTGTTACGTTCAGCTAAATTTTCGGTCTTTGATGGATTACCTTACCCCACGAAGAACCGAAGGGGAGCTTGGTTAAGAGGAACAAGAATAAATCAACAGGAATAGAATGAATGCTAATGATTAGTTAGTTATTATGATTGATTGAACAGTTTTTTCATACTCAAGTTTTAAGTAATGGTCCATATCTCCCGTGTGTGGGAGGAATGAGTTTGATTCCTACCAACACTAATATTTTTTTAAATTTTTAATTAAATATAATTAAAATATATTTAATTAAAATATAATTAATTAATTAACTAATTAATTAAGATAAAATCTAATTAATTAATTAATTACAATGTAACTCATTAAAATAATATTCATTAATTAGTTAATTACAATGTAATTAATTAAAATAATATTCATTAATTACTTAAAATATAACATCATTAATGAATGTAAATTGTATTAAATTATATTACTTGATTTTACTATAGCAATAAAATGGTGGATATTATGATTGTATCAATGAATTGCACAATATTTTGGATGATTAAACTATATTTTGATAATATTATATAACTAATGATATGTTGATGCAAAAAAATACTAGAGTATTTTTTTCTTCTAGAGCTATTGAAAAAGAAAAACCGCAATATACTTGATTTTAAACATTTTGTCATTATAATTAGGGTGCATAAATTAAAAATAATCATTTAAAATATATTTAAAATTTGATACAAAACAAAATTTTAACTAATTTTTATTTTTGAACATTTTTAACGAATCAACCAGCATCAATGATAATGATAATCATTTCATCATCTTAACTAACCATCATAATTATAATAAATATATCTATTCTCATTCTTTAATATATTTATTCTCATTTCTATTTTTATTATTACCAGGAACCAAGCGCCCTGGTTTAAACAAACAAACAAAATAGGTTGACGAAGAATGGAACATATCAAAGCGGTCGAAGCAGAGAGTACCACTGTCAATATATGTCAGATGTAGAATCAGCCGATTTGTATTGCGCTTTTCAGGTATGTTGATGCTCACTGGTACTCGTGGAAGTAACTCACTCAAGGGTTTGTGGGTTCATATCTGGACAAATCTGTCAATAGCATTTATACTCTATCATTTTGAGTTCTGTTAAGTATTTAATGCAGTTTGCTATATAAATTTGCCAATTAGGCTGATCTAGTGGAGAAGATTTGAATAGGTTAAAATAATATTATTTTAAATTTATTTCTTAAAATAACATGGTTTTAATTATTAAATTTCAGTTTATTCAAACCCGATCGAACTCAAAACTGATTTGTTTTTGTTTTTCAGACCAAGCCCGACTTAATTGACAAAACCTACGAACACCAAAATAAGACTTAAAACTGGTTCAGTAGAAACCAAGTTATGGATACACAAGATGACAGGTTGAGAATGCTTTCCAACGCTTAGTTGTTTTGGTGTCAAGCAACCATTAACTCAGATACCATAAACTCTGGATCATGTTTAGTATCTTGAAGACAAATAAGTCATAGGAAATTCCCTCTGACGAATATGATTATCTTTTTACGAGTGGTCCATGTTTCGAGTGCGACTGAGCTCTGTAAGTACCACGCGGTGTACAATAGGAAAAAGACGGTGGGGGTAGCTCATGATCCACTGCAAAAACATTCCAAAAGAAAAGTATCCAAATCATGCCTCCCAATACACCTGCCAAAGCTGTGAATCTCAGTCTTTCCTCTGCTTTTTGCTGTTTTGTTATTCACACCCCCAGTAAATGAATACAACAGAAACCATGAACAGAAGCAGACTGCTAAGAAACCACTTTGAAAACCTTAATGTTATATATATTTCTTTTTTCGACTTTAAGGACATGAACATCCACAAGCTTTACTTTAATACAAAAAAGTGAGCATTACATATGATAGTTTTGACCCTTGAAAAAATGCTTCTAAACTAGCAAAGAATCATCAATAAGTTAGTCTTTTTCACTTTCCTTGGCAATTCCTGTTAGTTCTTCATCCTGGAAAACAAGAAAAGCTGGTTCACTACATTGCTAGGCAAATTGAGAAGGAAAATAATATGTAACGAACAAGAATGTAGTTACCTATCTTAATGCAGAACTGTAAATCCCTGTACGGAACTGATAACGTAAAGGTGGCCTACCGAAACTTTTATAAGTTATTAGCTAACAAGTCATGATGATCATAGTTGGAATGTGTTGATGTCGTGTGATGTTAATTAGCTGCCAAAATCACAAAAATTTACACCTGAAAGGAAAAGAA
Source organism: Erythroxylum ulei (assembly GCA_027564395.1). Lineage (NCBI taxonomy): Eukaryota > Viridiplantae > Streptophyta > Magnoliopsida > Malpighiales > Erythroxylaceae > Erythroxylum > Erythroxylum ulei. Next base: position 87,373,003 of record JANITX010000212.1, on the reverse strand, counting down.
GGCAGAGAGGTAAGCTAATGTAAAGAAACAAAACATCTACAGCAAATCCAAGAAAAGTAAAAGAAAGGAAACCAAACCTTTTTCTGGTTAGTGGGCAATGGAAAGTCTCCATCACCCTTAAAGGGAAAAAAAATCTTCAAAGTGATTCCCGCCTGCAACAGGGGACCAAGTTCAACGTAAGCAGAAGAAGAACCGAAACATTTTCTCAAGAAATCTCTCCAAAGTTATGAGATAAATCGCTTCAACAATATGCAAAAAAAGTGTATATTCTGTTTCCCAGTTGAACTTTCGTGTAGATTCACCCAATCCATGTGCTAAAAGGGACAAGATTTGCTTCACAGTAAGGAAACCATTCACACGTGTGACAGGAAATGTATAGGAAGAATGCCTTAGCATACCAAATTCTGAGCAACCGGAAAGCGAATTCATATTGCATAAACAATTGATGCAGCTAGACAATGTGAATTAGTGAGGTAAAGCAGGCAGAGCCATCCACCTATACATCCACCTATACATAGAGCGACAGAGCATACCTAACTATCCGTCGTACCATTTGTCTCCTAAAAGAAGTTCAGCTCAGTGTACCCGTGTGCATATGGCAAAAGCTCCTCAACCTCAATCCTGGAACGAGAAGAACTCATGCTCCTCTTTAATCGTCCTTGGCAAGACTCAACCTCTGCCCAAAATATACCATACACCGGCCTATGATCTGAGAATCTTGATTCTCCACGGACATAAGATAGTTGATGCAGACCTTCTCCATACCACAAAATTCTATCACACCTTCACAAAAGAAGAACTGGTAAATCAGCATTTCAAGTTCTTAGCAATTTCTCATTTTAGCTCCATTAAGTAAAAATTTATAACTGTCTCAGTTTGTTTTTAGTTAAAAAAATGTTGTTACCAAGCTGGTGTTCGACGTTTCTCCTTTGGGTGCATATCATCGCCTGCATATCTGTCTGAATTGGTTGAATATTTGTATGTGGGTGGGAAATAAATTTTCCCTTCTTTCCATCCAACAAAAACACGACCTCGTCTCTGCTCTATGCGTAACTGCAAGATAACCATTACCGAATCAGATGAAAACTTTACTTTTAAGAAACAATAGCAGTCTGTGATCTTCAAAATCAAAAATTAAATTGACAGATGTGCTGAAGCAAAGGATAAGTAAACATGCCTGATCTTTCTCTAACAATGCTCTCCAGTTTTGCATCTCAACAAGAGCCTTAGCAGTTCGATATGAGAGAGCAATACGATAGTTCAAATCACCAAGCCATATAACTCGGCTACATCAAACATGTGGGGTTATGATATTAGAAAGGGAAAAAAGTAGAGAATACTAAAAGTATTTAGGATGTGAGCCATACAACATTTGCCATTTCATGTTGTCTTAGAAACAAAAGGCTAAATCATTGCTAATGCTTTTTCCAAATCCTTGGCTCCAACGTGAACACAAAATTTATTTCACAGTTTCATTTAAATCCCACAAACTTCATATTCCTACATTTACTGATACAAACTGGTGAGAGTTCAGTTTATTGGCAGCAAGGTTCTTACTCATGCTCAAGGATTGTCTCCGGGGACTTCTCATCACCCGCATTTTGCACACCTGGAAACCTTGTCTTTTTAAGAATTTCCAACACATCTGCATTCCGTCTCAGCTCATCACCCTCCCTCTGTCCAGAGGTTAAATGAGTACAAATGAAGCAAAAGCTTGTTTGATGTAAGGACATGCTGATTGAAATGGATCCCTGCCATATGAAATAGAACAACATTTATCCTTTTAGTTAATTGCTCTCAGTTCTAACAATCATAAAATTTCAAGTGAAGGCAATTAAACAACCGTGACTAGATTCGTCAATACCTTATTTCCAAGATAGCCCATCAGTCCTCTGCCTACACAAGAAACTTTCAAGTTTCTAACAGAATCTATCAACTCACTCCTAACCCATACAGTTAGGAATATGCCAACCATTTGCTTCCGTGCAACCAAACAGTATCTTGAATGACCTGGCCTCATATATGCATCTTCCATAGATTTGGATACCCCGCAGGAACCACCATAAGACATTGGTGAGTGTAATACAGTACTTGGTGATTCTACAGGTCCATTATCATCATCAGATGAACCCCATCTGGAGTAATCACTAGGTCTTGAGTAGTCACTAGGCCTTGAGTAATCACTCGGCCTTGAGTAATCACTGGGTCTCTGACCCCATCTATAACTAGGATCATAGTCACTTGACCTGTGACCAAAAATCACCCGATCACAAACACTAAATCGACGATCAAGTCGTGGTTGCGAAGTTGATGGGTCGCTGTCCATTCTCCAGCTGTGAGTTGTCTGAAATGATCTGCGTTGAAACAAAGATGAGTTTTTTCGCCGAGAAGACCCCTCAAAATCAGCATTTATCTCTGCTATTGGCTCGGGGATAGGAGAAGGTGTGTAGCACCCACTGATGCCACTGGTTCCAGGAAGAGTGTTTAGAGTCTTCCTTATGAGAGCCAACCATTTTTTGGCAGGGCCATTGTCTTCTGCACCAAGAATATTGCCAGCATTCAAAGGAACTATTTCTTGAAATCTGAGATCACAATAAAATAAATAGAAACACTTCAATCATTTCTTGGCAAGTAAAACATTGGACAGCATAAGGATTAACAATAATAAAATTCTGAATCATACCCAAGAACGTAGATGTCTGCAGGAGACGAGGAGTGAAGCCAGTCTTCAAGGTTCATATTACTTGGTGGTGATCTTCCACCTACATTCCATGTACCTACAAAAATGCTGCCCCATATCCATTTCACATTAGCAATCAGTAGAATACCTTCAAAACCCTTAAAATAAAACAGAGAAACAATAGGCCAATAGTAGTAACAAAATCCAAGATTACCTGTGGTTCTGCACATCAATGATTCGCGGATGGTCAAGATTCATTCTACCCCGTCTAATTTGCTCCGGATTCTTGTTAAATTTCTCTGCATCATATAATCGAGGAAATTAAGAACGATGCAAGAGAAGGAGACCAAATTTAGAGAGTTTACAACAACACAACGGATAAAAGAATTTGCACCTGTTTTGCTCTTTTTGATTGTACATGGCTCTCTCTCTGAGAAGCTAGTCCTGTACTCCACTTCTGCCCCTGAACATATATTTATCACAATCAGAACTAGAAGTGGAAAGCAGGAGAGAAACGTAACTAACATCCAAATGGACAGAGATTGCTCACAGCAAATCAGAAGAGAAGAATCATGTGGGAAGAAAAATAGGGATTTGAGAGAGTCTTAAAGTTTTCTCTGATTGGATTTCTAGGGAACAAATGCCTCCAGTTAACTCAAGCCAGTTCTATTACTTGGTGGGGGTGTAGAGCGAATTGAGAACCAAAATGTCATTAGCAACCATAACAGAAAGCATATTCCATTCCTTTTTCCGAGTCTTCTCAGCGGTTAATTAGAGGAAGAGAAATTGAGCTGTATTGTATTGTTCACAGTAGGAAGAAGGTTTTGAGTCTCAGATTTCTATCGAAAATCCCAAGTTTGATTTGAATCACATCTTCATGCAGAAGCCGATAAAATAAATAAAATAAAACAAATGCCAACCTCCGTAACCATTATCAGCTTGAAAGTCCTCACTTTTGCCCTTGATATTGAACCACTTTCTGACTATTTTCTTGGGCCATGAAAGCTTCAGCAAGAAAAGAACAAAAACCAATTAACGACAATCAGAAAACTGTGTCGACGGCTCGTTAAAGTGTAAAAGAAACAAATCCCGCTGGTTTACATGAAAATAAAGTTAAAACCTTGCTTTTTTTGGAATTCCCATCTCTCATTTTCACTAATCCTTCATACAACTCTTGCACTTCTGCTTCTTCTTACTAATCTCTGAGCGTTACTTTATATCACCAAGAGCTCATAAACCCGAGAAACAGAACCTCATAGCTGACATTTCGCCGTCCAAATCAACCGTTGATCAATGAAAAACAAGAACAAGCTAACAAGCTCCGAACTTTGGTCTCAGAAGACTTGAACCAAACAGGGGTGTAACCAAATGGGACTCGTTCTCTTCGAATGAGAAGTTGAGAAGCTAGCAAACGGAGCAAGAAACAGATGGGTTGTCTCCTCGATTTCCTCTTCTAGCAGTAGTTATGTATATGAAGACAATGACACAGAATAAAGAAGCAGGATTAGTCCAAGAAAGACGAAAGCTTTAATGCGTGGAAGTGAGACAAGATTCTTGAAGTAGAAACAAGCCAATGAGGTAGACAAATATAGAGAGAAAGAGACAGACAGAGAAAGAGTAAAAGCAGACTTAAGGCAGAGAAGCAGAACAAGAACAAGAACACATATTAAGCTTCTCTCTCTATGTCTGTCCTTGAAACAAAGGAGGCCTCGTTCTTAGTGAACAGCAAAGTATCGAATTTGAACAGAATAAAGTGCAGAGAGAGAGAAAGCAGGACATGGAAGACTTGGTCTAAGGCCCCTCTTTTATTTTATTGTTTGCCACAAATCTCAAGGCAGGCAGGCAGGCAAACAACAAACATGATGGGAAAAACGGGCAGGTCGTTTCAATGTTACTCTTCTCATAAAACGACAACATTCACCATTCATTCAGCCATTAAAGCCAGCCTTCCTCCCTTACTGGTCTTCCATCAAAGTGAAAAAGCAAATGTTAAAGAAGGAAAAAAAAAGAATAGAGTGGAAGTATATTACCATGACCTGTTTTTCTTCTGTTGCTATCTATCTCTTGTCTCTTTTTCTCTTTTCTTATTTTTTTTGGGTGGTTTCTTTGATGTTTGTGTCATCTTCTTTTCTTGGCAAGTGAATGCTTTTACTTAGACAAAGGAATGTTGTTAAGTGTTTTCTGCCCAATGAACTTTCCTTTTTTGGGATTTATTTTACTCTCTCACAAAATCCCTTCTTAAAAGACATAAATCTCCTTTTCACTTTAAGAAGATAAAAATTTTACTTTTAAAAAAATTATTAAATTTTTATTCTAATTTTCAATTTTTTAAAAAAACCTCTTTCATAAAATTTAGTTAAAAAATAACAAATTACCATACGTAATATAAATATTAGACTTAAAAGTTACAAGTTCGGATGATAGAAACATCCTCTTTATAATAAATACAAAGGAATACTGTGCAATACGGAGAGTCTTGTATACTAAAGTACGTTTTATTTGTGTTTTTAATATAATAATTCAAATTAGCTTTTAAACCCAGCTTTAATTAATTAAATTGACTACTAAATTATTAATCTAAATCAAATTTAATTAGTTCAGTTCTAATTGAAGAGTTTGATTAAATAGTCATCTAAATAACATTTAGTTAATTCATGTATAATATTTATATTACCAGTGGTTTACCATTTTTTAAAGGAAATCTTAAAAAAAAGCTCTTTTGAAAAAAACTAAATTTAAAAAAGCAATAATTTTAAATTTGTATAAAGATTCTTTAATTATAAAGGAGTTTTACCATTCTCATGTTTTTAATTTCATAAATTACATATAGTATATACTAATGAGAGGTTGAGCCCTCCTTTGTGACCATAATACAAAGGGAAGGGTTGGTAGAAATCTGTTCTATAGTTTAAGTTGAATATAATATGAATTTAATGATTGGATTTGATAAAAAATAATATGTAAAGGTCAATCACTTATAGTTTATGTTCACACAAAGTATCTATTCTTGAATCCAATTTGATGATGATGTGCTCCGCCGCTGATTCTTACTTCTTTTTGGCCGGCTTCTCTGTAATTAAATAAAGAAGACAACAATGGATTTACATTTAAGTTTGTCTAATTTTCTAAACTTTTGACTTACCAAGAAGACCCACTTTTTATTATTTTATTTTGGATAATTTTAAAATTTAAACCCTTTTTATGATAATAAATTTAAATATTACTCTTTCTTATATTGTTCATGATTATTTAGCAATAAGTTTAGGATTAAATTCATTAATCTTTGTTGGATAATCTCCAACGTTCCCACATTCCAAATGGAAAATGCTTTTTGGTGCGTTAGCCTAATCAAGTGTGGTTTTGATTGGAATTTGTTGGAAGTTTGGCCCCAAATAGAGATGATTAAGGTTTCCACGGAGGTGTCATCTTGTTGTTGCTAAGTAGATATATACACAACCAGTTGTCCCACGACATTGTGTCTGCTTTCACTTTATTCCTTGGAAAAGGAAAAAGGAAACTCACTTGCACCTTAAATGGAGGTGGATTGTTTTTTCAAGCTTGCATCGGTGTTTATGTCCTTGTTCCGTTTAATACTCTAATACAAGGATAAGCTTGGACTGACTTTCTTATTTTTAACATCTATATATTATAAATATCACTTATTGTTTATTTATCACGTAAATTAATTTCATTTATCATATTTCATCCTTTTTTTAACCTTAAAAGACAATATTAAATTTATCAAATTATAATACAGTATTGTTTTAGAATTAACAAATATGGCAAAAAGACGTATATAATAATTAATTAATATTATAAAGAGGTAAATAATAATAATAATTAAACCATCTAATTTTAGTATAAATTGTATTCAAATCATTATTTTATTAAAATTCAAAAGAAATTCAAACTCATAACCTGAACTAAATTTAAGTAATATAAATGTCAATAATCTCACATCCGACAAGTGTGGGTACATTCAGTCATTTATAATAGTGTTCAAATCTCTCCTCTCAAGCTAACTTTTAAAAGTAAGTTAGGCCTTTCAATATGATATCAGAGCCCGTTTGTTTCAATAATTTGGGACAGTGCTCAGTTCTGTTCCCTTGCCCAATATACCTAACAGATGTCCAATCTTATTTTGAGCTGAGGGGGTGTGACAAGAATCTCACATCAAACAAGTATGAGTGCATTAAGTCATTGTGTGCAAACCTCCCGTCTCAAACTAGCTTTTAGAGGTGAGTTAGGCCTTTCAACAATAAATAAAACTTTTATGCTTTTTAGCCATGTTAAGGATTAAAAAATATATACCCTCTTCCAACATTATAATTTTCAAAATTATATTAAAATAATTTCCAAAGATTTTCAAATTTTTATTTGGAATGTAGAAGCAATGGGGTTGAATGTTGAAATATAGAAAATAGAATCTCAACTAGGTAAGGAGTGTCATGAGTGGATTCCACTGGGTTCAAATCAAAGGTTATCTGATCAACACCTTATCAATTGCAAACATGAAAATGGTAAGTGATTGTGTTTTTTTTAATTCCTTTATTTTTTTCACGAGGAAATTAGAAATAAAAACTAAACGTGTTCGAATTTTGCTTATTCTCTCCCAGTTGTGGGTCTAACGAAATCATTTCAAGCAATAAGGTTTGAAAAGCCAACATTGAATAAAATCAAAGAGAAGTTGTAAAAAGTGACGCCTTGTACATCAAAGAAAACTAAAGAACAATGGGCCATAGTTTGATAATTAGATATCTAAAGAAGGCAAAAGGAAGAAGTGGGGTTGGTCCCTACTGCTGTGCAATGTTTCTCCCCTTTCACAGGCTTGTGTATCTTCTTTGGTATCTAATGGAAGCCATGGGTTCTGATTCAATCAGAACATGATTACAAAAAAAGAAAGAAAGTGAAGTATAGATGCCTAATCTCTTCTCTCCCTCATCGTATGAAGCAGGGTTTTTCTAGAGATTCTCTACAAATATATTACTTCCTTAAAATTCAACTCCATTGTAATAACTTTGTAAAATTTTAGTGAAGTATAATGTAAGCTCTATGAAGTTAACATGAAGTTTTTTAATCTATAATTATATAATTCACAAATAATACTTTTAATTGTGAAGTTAAATGATGCAGTTCGATCAAAGCAATATTTATAAGTTTTAATGTCTATTTATTTCTTATTAATCATATTTTTTAAGTTGAATTAAATTATAATTTTTCTTAATTCAACTTTAATTTTAATCCATTAAATTAAAAACTCCTAAAAAATTAATTTCACCAAAAGCAACAATATATTTAAGAATATAAATACATGATTAGTGATTATAATAATTCTACTAGTTAAGGATAAACTTCTCTTAATACTTACATATCAGTAAAATTTTTATTGAATTGTTGATGTTGTTGTATTAGTAAAGAGAATCTTTCTACCAATAATTGGTAGAATGTCTTTATAAAGAATAGAGTACATTCTTTATACTTTACTAACGATCAATATCTAAATCTTTTTCCTTCTATGTTCCTCATCTACGTTGTCGTACCATAGGTTAGGATCTATTATTAACTATAACTCAATTCAATTTTATTTAGGGATACTTAAAATTGATAACATATATAAGTAATTGATATATGGTCACAATTCTAAGATTATATTTAGTTTTATTCTAATAATTGAAATTCCCATGTGAAATTTGATACACCCGATTTGAACTAAATCTTAAAGTTGAAGATTCTAAACGCATCACTAAGAAAAGAATGGCATAATTCCCTCAAATGGGTATATCTCGGAACATATAAATTATGGATATTCTGACCGTTGGGATCGAAAGCTGTACATGAACCATGAATGATGATCACCATTTTTGCATGTCTTATTCGTATGAAGTTATATATGGACCACTTCGATTTCATACCTGCGGACTCAAAATTAGGTCACAAAAATAGGAGAATCTTTAGATCCCAAAATGCTATAATTCCTTTTGAATCTTTGATAGAGTCTTTATAAAAATATTTTAAAATGTGCATGTGGGAATTTAAGTCTACGAGAGTATCAATTAGACAGAGACACCATCAATTTCAACGGAAGGCAGTGTTTGATGGGAATATGTCTCCTTTTTGTGAATCTAAAAACGTACTCAAATTTATTAATTTCCTTAATTGTCTAAGATAAGAAATAATACGTCGTACATTAAATTCTCATATATTAAAAATTTAGATATATATATATATAAATTCCACAGGTTGTGGACAAAACGAGTCGACAATTACATGTGAGGTGCGAGTAAAGACATATTTTGTTTTTTATTTTTCATGATCAAACAAGACATGTTTTGATGGGTCAAAAACAAAAAGGAAGCTCACAAGATCTCTGCTTTTGTCTCTTTATGGCCTTGGTTTCCTAAACTATGTCTTGCTTTACGACTTATGAGGACGGTGAAATCCCTCTAAAGAGTTACGAGGCAGTCAAAAGCGATCCAAGGGAAGGGAAGGAGAAGGGAAGGAGCTAAGCTATTTCCATTTTGATTTTCCCCCTTTAAGGTCTGTTTTCTTCTTGCTTTTCCTCGACGGACTTTACTTCTTTACATTCTCTCTTTTAACGGTGCAATGCAAGAGAAATTTCTATACAAGGAGAAAAGAAAATGAAAAGTTATGTTTTCTGTGCGTTTTAAGGCTGAAGTATGAGTTTTAGGTCTTCTTCTCTTTTTCCCACTAAGCATATTTTGAAACCCAACTTTGTCTCATGCTTCGTTTGTTATAGAACATAAGTTTAGAATGTATTAATCAACGTTTTAAGAGTTTTTACCAACATTATTTAGTAAAGAGGTGAGTAAATACTTAAAATTGAGAGTATGGAAAGTTGGTAGAATGCATCATCTCGAAATAGCTTTTTGGTGATTGAACTTGTTCACGGTGAGTAGTGACACCCCAAGCAACGAGACGTGCGTGCATGAAAGTCCTTAAGAATTTACGAGCCCACTCCACGATACATATGTCATATCATTGTTAATATCATTTAAATTGAATTTGTCATTTGATTTTACATCGTTAATTAATTAAATAAATATTAGAAAAACACAAATAATTTTATGAAAACTGCATTTTATATTTTCATATTTTTCTGACGCAGTCTAAGTAGCGTATAAACGAGCTTCAATCCAGAAACTCAAGAACAGTTGAGAAAACTCTCGAACTAGGGTTTTATTTAATTCAAAGATAGCAGATAACATCAACGAAAGTTGTTTAAATAGTTCGAAAGAAAATAACTAAAACGTGGATCCACTTATGAGTCCACTTTTAAGTTCGAAAATATAAAATGCAATCTTCAATTCTTCGATCCATCTCGCTTGGACTTCTGGCTATTGGCCCAAGTGAAATAGTCTTCTGCGATACGTTCTACGTCAGATAGTATTATGATATCCAACTTTTAGGTATTGCTTCATAACTAATTAAAATATATTAAAATTTGATATAAAACAAAATTTTAACAAACTTTTATTTCTTAATATTTTTAACAAACCAATAACTATTAATAGTAATTATAATCATTCCTTCATTCTAACCAATCATCATAATTATAATGATTATGTTCATTTTCATTTTTCACTATATTCATTTAAATTCATATTATTATTACTCAATTTGAACCAAGCGCTCGCTACAGTTTTCAATAAATAGGTTGTTCTTGTTGCATTAAGTTGAAGAGGTTAAATTCTCTTATTATTTGTATTTTCGCTCGTGCCCTATAATTAAATCTATATCTTTTAATCAACTTAAATTAGAATTGTGATTAATACAAATAGTGAAATATTTGTTTTAAATGATTATTGGTAGCTAAATATAATAAAAATTCACAAACATCTAAAGTAAAATTATTGGATCATGATAATGTGTATTCCTATTTATTTAGTGTAGTCCCTAATTAATAAAAATCATATTTAATTTGATAATTGATAAAAATTACCTTTATATTCAAATCTTATTTTTCTACTGTAATTTATTTACATAATGATCCTAAACTTTATCCTTGGATTTGAATGTTTTTTCCTTAACTGTAATATATTATATTTATGATAGCAGTACTACATTAATATGCTAAACTATTGGTAAAGTTTATGTTTTGGGACTTTTTAGAGCCTTAAAAGCTCTAGACAATTAGAAACCTTAAATGAAAACAAGCAAATAAATTAAGGAGATAAAGCGTTACCTTTGAAAAGGTTGGCGCCCAGATATAGCCACCGTAATTTGGTGAAATTTCCAAGTTCTATCGGTATGTTTCCTGTGAATAAATTGGTATCTAATGCCATAACTTGGAGTTCTTTACACTGGTACAAGCCGGACGGGAAATCCCCGGACAACTGGTTCTGGCTAAGATCGAGAAACTGTAGCTTGGACTGATGCGTGCAAATACTTTCAACGATACCACTTAAGTTGTTGAGTGGGACGGAAATGAGTTGCAGAGAAGTCATGTTGAAAATCACACGAGGAATAGATCCATGAAGCAGGTTAGAGCCCATTGCTAATTTGGTCAAGTTTGAAAGATTTCCAATCTGCTCAGGAATACTTCCGTGCAGGAGATTCCGACTTAGGTACAGGACCTCCAATGATGTGATGTTGTATAGGGATGGTGGAATGGTACCCGTGAGTCGATTCCCTGCAAAGTTCAGGTACTTCAAACGTCGTAAATGGAACAGTTCGTCGGGGAGATCACCATAGAAGCTGTTGTAGCTGAGGTTGATACGTACTAAAAAAGAGAGGTTTCCAAGTTGAGGAGGTATTGTTCCCTTGAGTTGCATGTTGGAAAGATCCAAGGCAGCGACTCGAGGGTGGCGAGTACTGCATAAGACTCCAACCCAATTGCAGATCGGAGTAGCAAGGGACCAATTACTTGTTATGGTATTGGTGGGATCAGAAATAATGCGAGTTTTGAACGCCAAAAGTGCAAATTCATCAGTGAAGTTGCTCTTGAGAACTGCATCGGACAGACCTATGCTTCTTATGATGATCAGGAACACAAATGCCACAGAAGATCGCCGAGCATCCATTAGTTTTTAGGAAGTAGAAAAAATCCGCAAAAAGGCAAGATATTTGAGCCAAGTAGTGGTACTGATATTATTGATGAAAATGAATGTGAATGCAAAGAAATTAGTGCTGGATGGCGCGAACCTCCTCCTGAATGGGTGAAGCTTAACACAGATGGAGCCAATAAACGGGTTTCGTCCACAGTCACAATGGGGGGACTTATTCGCAATAGTGAAGGCAATTGGTTTGGTGGCTTTTTCCACAATCTTGGATGGTGTACTTTGGTTAACACAAAACTCTGATGAGTTTATACCAAGCTCACGCTAGGGTGGAACCTGAGGCTTCGACGAATTGAATTTGAAGTGGGCTCTATCGCAATCCTCACCCTTAACTCCTCTTCCGCCAACCGAGCGACGGCCAACAATCTCATAATCATAGGGATCTATGAGCTCTTCAATTGTAATTGGACTGTTTTTTTATCGATACATTTATCGAGAAAGCAACAAATACGCTGACTAGCTAGCTAATTACGCGGGCCACTTTAATCTTGAAATCACTTATTTTAGCGTTACACCCTTAGGGTGCCACCTCATCCGTATTGAGGATTTGTCAGGAATAGGTTCCCCCAAACTGATTATGTAATATTTCGGTAGCTTTCCCTTTTCAAAAAAAAAAAATAGTGCTGGAAAATTGACGAGCACTTCGTAGAGATCAAGGATGCTTAGTGGAGTCACGTCTAGCCGATATTTTGTCGTGAAAGTTGACCATAACTCCAAGTCAATTTTACTAATGTGATTCTTTTTGTTCTGCTTCTCCCCAGTGTTCATGGGTTATTGAGCTCAGTAGTGAATCCAATTTAGGTCAGCAGCACCATTTTCCTTTTCAAAAAAGAATTAAGCTGTCCTCCATAGTTTATTTGGTGTTACCAATTCAATTAAGTTCTAATCAAATAAATTTTATGTTCAATTAGTAAAAGAAGAGTGTATGCATTAGGGTGAAATTTGTATTTAAGTAAGTTATTTGTGATAAAAAATGATTTATTAAAAAACTAAATAAAATTAACGAGTTTCTTTAACCCCATTGATGTTCTTAAAATTATATTATTTAATGTTAAAAATGAAAACAATAACTTTTTTTGTATAGAACCGTTAGAAATAAGGATATGCAAATCTCTGTTTTGTACGGATGAAGTTCAGTCATTCATGCTGAAGTTAAACGCTTTTTTTTTTTTACCATTTCTGGATTTGTGCGTGTGTCATCCTTGCGCAGAAATCTGAACTAGATATTCTATGGGCTGTTACATCATCCTGGGGACTGGAGACTTTTAGTCGGCCAGCTAGACTAGTTGGGCACGCGGTTTTACCTTTTACCGTCCACTCAACGTGACGCTTTTTTCTTCAATGCAATCAGCAATATTAAGGGCATCTCCAACCTTTGCACCAAAGTTTTATACCAAATTTGGTATAAAATGGAATATTCCTAGAATCTTTTTACACCAAATTTTTTGTTACTCCAACCATTCTACACCAAATTTTTTTCAAAGAATATACCACAATAATTTAGTTATTAACTAAACTAATTTATATTTATATAACCACAATAAATTAGTTATTAATTAAATTAATTTATATTTATACAATGATTTTTATTTATTTATTAAAAAAATAAAAATCATTATTCTAATTAATTAATATATACTTTTTATTAAATTAATATTA
>JANITX010000212.1:87269834-87286621 GCA_027564395.1 Erythroxylum ulei | reverse complement strand
GCAGCTCCATAAGCGGGGGCTACTCCCCTGGGGGCTTCGGAACCCCCCCAAACCAGTATTAATTAATACGAAACTCGAAATTATAATCTCTAAAGCACTATATATTTCATTGACATTACTCAATTTATGAATTATATACATTAATTAAATTACGACTAACAAATAACTAATAATAAAATAGATTTAATTAATTTGTGATAAACTGTAATTAAAACTACATTCCCATCAAATAATACAAAGTTCGAAAATTACTCAGAAATCTCACCATAAAAACTTGAACTCGTAACCTCTAACAACACTATCTGTACGATTGGACCAGCCTAAAGGGCATAGTGAAACATTTGTCATATGCATTTGACCATAATCTTGGAGATATCGAATAGGGTGAGGGTCCATTACGGCCAACACTATCCAAAAAGGAGGCATGATTGATTGCTACCTGTTGGCTTTTTTCCTGATTCCAATCTAAACACTCTTGAGCATGTGGGAAGCAAATGGTAAAATTTAGTGCACATGAAAACAGTGGACATGGAATGGAAGGCCATACATGACATTTCTGCTTAAAAGGTGATTAAGATCCAAATAGGTTCACTCGCTACCACAGGACCAGCAAAGTCCGTAAATGCCTCTCATCCACCTTTTCACAATCTTTCCAGGGAACACTGGGTAAAGCAATAGCTGGCCATTCACTAAAAAACAGAAAAATAATATGGACCTTTTTCATCTTTTCGGCCTTAGGATCGCATCTGCTATATCTTCTTTTGGTGTCGGTATAATCACAGTCGCTGCTTTTTAGCTGTGCAATAATAAAGATCTGCATAATTTATTGAAAAATTTATAATTAGAGTTGTCTTAAAATTTTGAGTTGATATATGATATCATAATTATATATAAACCCACTTCGGATTCAGTTTAATTTCTCCTGAACTTCTTCAAAAACTTTCATTAGTATCGGATCCAGTTTAATCTCTCCCGAGCTCCCTTAATTTAAATATTGCTTATAATTCACAGCATAACTTTATTTATGACTAACTATGTTCTTAAAAGTTATAATGAGTTGTAGCTTCCCTCAAATCGATTCAAATTTTTTTGGTGATCTAATAATTTCACCAACCCTCGAGAAAAGTTCTCCATCTCCATTCCTTTTTGGAGACAAGATGTAGTTGAGGTTGGTGTGGGGTCAAGAGTGTTATTTGCTCTTGAAATGGTGAATGGTAGATATGAGCTGAAAAAGTCCCGCAGAAAAGCCATTCACACATGCAACACAACTCCTATCCTTTCTACTCTTTTCTTGCTCAATAATGTAAGCGAGGGAGAACGAAGAAGATCGCATCACTTGGGCTTGTTTGCCTTAAAAGTGTGGAGGCTTTGGTTTGGTGGTGAGTAACATCAAAATTGTACTTGGAAAATGAAAGCAGAATTGCTGTATAGTTGAACTGTACATGTCCACGGTCCCTGGATTAAGAAGCTAACACTAGTTTGTCACGTTTTGCATTTACATAGTATAAAGTGTTAATGATATATTATAAAATGTGGGTTGGAGACTCTATTCTCGACTAATTTTTAACTCTTCTTTTTAAAATATATAAAAAATTATCGTAATTTAGCGAGATTTCTATCGAAATATTGTTATATTATAGTAATTATTAAAATAGTTAATCCTCAATTATTAAGAACAAAAGTTCAAAAACTCAAAAAGGTAAAGAAATACTAAAATAAGGGAAAGTAGATGACTTTAGCAACTATTGTTTGTTATTATTAGTATAACAAATGTAATAATAAAAACTCTACTAATTATGATATGATGCATAATTAGTAGACTTCTAATGTCTTAATTAGATATGATTAAGTGTGACAACTATACAAATAGCCTACCTTCTTCCTAAGTAACGACTTAATGATAATCTTAAATTACTTATTGAGTAATTATTAACTCGACGAATTAATAGTTTAAAATTAAATAACAAATTCATTTTAATTGATATTTCTACATTTAACATATCTTGATTCTCGAATTACAATGAGAAAGCACACGAGAGACAAAACTATAGCAATAAAATCAACTTTATGCACAAGTGGTAGATAGAATTGCATACATGATGGTCCGTGCGAACTCTATTATATACAATAGGCAACCGAATCTTCCATTTACTTCCCTTTTCTGATTCTGAACATTGGCATGTGATTTTATAATGTTCTTCTTTTGAAGGGTATGTAGAGAGACTTGTAAAAGATACTCGTACAAGTGGTTTTGGCTATGTGATCAGAATAAACGATGGTGGACCAATCTTCAACAAAGGGATGCTTGAGATTGGGTTATGCTTTTGTTTCTCAGGGTTGTATGAGATTAAATATTATTATTATTTTTTCATACCATAATCTTTTTTTTTCCCCCTTTTAAGCTTAGAAAAGAATGGTTTCCACTTCTATTGTCGAGATTCATTACCCGTATTAGAGATGCTCATAATCATGGTAGATTGGTATGGTCAAGTGAAGACAGAGAGAAATGGAAATAAAAGGGTATTCCATTTTTCATGCTTAACTCATGATTTGAGTTCAGATTGCAGTTGTAAGCTTTCGGCCTTTAGGAGCCGGAGGAAGTACATAGACATAAAATAATCAAGATGCCAACGCAAAGTAAAAGGGTGCATCAGTCCATTCCTTAAGGTTTGTCAGAGTCTTTGGTTTTCCATGTCAGACTCTCCTCCTTACTTATAGGTAACGACAAAAGACAGCAAAAACCTTCAGAATGTGACCGTTTAGCGATGTATATCCTTAATTATTAATATCTTAACAAGAATCGGCGAAGACAACAAGCGCTTTTACCATGTACTCGATACTTTTGCGCATGTGTATATGTGTGCTCCGACTTAAATATCCCGTATTAAGAGGAACATGAAAGAAAAAAATTAATATTTTCCTTTCTTTATTTGATCATTTATTTGCATTCCCATTTCATACGGGACTCTACTGCAGTTACTGTGCCAACCAAACCTCTCGAACTAATGCAGAGTGCCTCATTGTAGAGAGCATGAGACAAATGAGTGTGTTTGTGAGTTAGACATGAGGGAGAGAACATGGGATGACTAAGAGGTTATGCCACTGAGAGTTTAGTATCACAGCTGCTGATCACAACCCCGTTGTTGTGTTTTGTTCTTTGGTATGCATCTGATGGTCAATGGTTTTCAAAGATCTGTTCTTTTTCAGTTTTGTTGTTGCCCGTTTGCCTGAACTGAAGTGTGTTTCTTTTTGTTTTCTTTTGGAAGGAGTTTTAGTATGCTGATTTAAACCCATTTCTGGATTTTACTGCTGCATGTTGGCAGTCTCACCATTCCTGTTGCTACTTCTTTATACACGATATTGATGTTTTATTTTTATTTTTTTTTCTGACTTCTTAGGCTTTTGCTTAGAAAGATTGGAGTTTTTTGGGGACTTTCTGCTTCGATGATTTGAAGATCTTGCCTTTTTACTTTTGAATGGTTGTTATATTGACTTTTTGAATTTGATATTTTTGATTCTGGTTTTTCAACGTTCTTTCCCTTCTTCTGTTATCTGTTTGAGTCGCTAGTTTCTGCAAATCCACATTGCATTTAATAGACAACTATCTGGCTCCTTACAGTTTTATCCTTGAACTGATAAAATACAGCCTATGTTTTCAATTCTATCTCTTTGATATCCTGACGATTGATTTCCTGGTGTATTTGCGATTCAGAGGTTCTATGATCTGATTTGCGGTTTCTTTCGGTTAAAGATTTGAAGGTTGTTTAAGGAAGTTCGATTGTTACTGAAAGTTGTAGACACTAAATACTATTGACCAATTAAGCAGGTAATCTAAGAAGCAACTGTCTTTATACTTTGAAAATATCTGTTTCATATTGACTGATGTTATGATCGCTTTACCATCTATACTGTGCAGTAGCAATTGCGACATATACTATCTTGAAGGCCCCTGCAATAATTAGTTCGGAAGTTGGGGTGAATTGAATTGCTATTCTGGCCTGGATCCATTAGTTAGGTTACTGTTACTGGTACAAGGACCAGGCTTTCCAAAATCCAAACCAGTCCTATTGTTGTTCTCTGCTGGAATCATGGCAAGCTTGTTGCATTCTGAGTCCAGGAGATTGTATTCTTGGTGGTGGGATAGCCATATCAGTCCGAAGAATTCAAAATGGCTTCAAGAAAATCTTACTGGTACTAACATCTCCTAATGTCTTTGTGAAATTGTGATCGTGATGTTCACTTCATACTTGTGTGGAAACATTGAGGGGTATGTTTGTTTTACCTGCTATATCGGCTGATTTTGAGGCAAACATCAGATCCTCCTGGAATTTTCAAAACTTTTTCTGTGAGCAAGCGTCGAGTTATATACAGTGAAAGTTTTAGGAAGTCTGCTTGTTTTGTGTATAACAAGACTGTCACAAACTATTTATGGGAGCTGTTAGTACCTCAGTTAGCTGCAACTTGCTTTGGTTTTATCAGAAAATTCTGAACCCTTTTGGCTTCTGAATCATGCAACTCATAGTCAGCTTATTTCATTGACTATTAAACTTTCTTCCAGGTTAATTAGGCAGTACCCCAATTCTGAGCTTTCAATGGTTTTTGTCATCTTAGAGGATATATCTCATCTACGATTGTTTTCCTCATCTTATTTCATAAGAAAATTGATTATACCAAGATAATTAATTCCCATTATCATTCATCTCATCTGCAGGCTGAGTGAAACAATTTTCTGGCATTTTAGTTAAGTTTCTCATTTTTTGAAGGACTTGCTATATGGTGAAACCCATTATTACTTCTGTTATGTTAATTGAGGCAAAATTACCAGCTATGTGACAATTACTACTTATCTGAAGGTTAAAGAACATAACTGGAGGCTAGCACCTTTAGATATCAATACGGGTGCAGATACAAGATCATCTTAAGCAATAAATAAAAATATATAACAGGACAAGCTCTCAAATTCAGTTGTTTTTTATGTTTGCTGTTGCAATTTCATGCTATATTCTTAGGATTGACTCTTTAAATTGTTAAATGGAACCAAATGTAATGACCAAAACTCTCTCCTTCCATTGGTTACTATTCTCTTCAGATCTTTAGAATTTTGTTTGCGCTGTATTGCACCAAGTTCTTTCCAATTTCTATGCATAATGACATCTATAAATCATGTAAATCTAGAAGCGAATATCGAACAAAAATATAAGCATTGCAATGTGCATGAAAGGAAATCTAATTGCTAATCTGACTGTTCATCATTTCCCTTTCATGTATACTGACATTTATGTATTTTCGTATAAGCAATTTTGGAATTTATGTTCCATGTTTTGAATGTAATGAATGTGTTTCAATAGATATGGATGCGAAAGTCAAAGCAATGATCAAACTTATTGAAGAAGATGCTGACTCATTTGCTAGGAGGGCAGAAATGTACTATAAGAAACGTCCAGAGCTAATGAAATTAGTTGAGGAATTTTATAGAGCATACCGTGCATTGGCTGAGAGGTATGATCATGCAACTGGGGAGCTTCGTCAAGCCCACCGAACGATGGCAGAGGCATTTCCTAACCAAGTGCCATATGTACTGACTGACGACTCATCATCAGTCTCGTCATGCCCTGAGGGTGAGCCTCAGACACCAGAATTTCTGCATCCAATTCGTGCATTCCTTGACCCAGATGGAGAGTTTTCAGAAGGCTCGGACTTTGGAATAAGCAAAAAGGGTTTAAAACAACTCAATGA
The DNA here is from genome assembly GCA_027564395.1 of Erythroxylum ulei. Lineage (NCBI taxonomy): Eukaryota > Viridiplantae > Streptophyta > Magnoliopsida > Malpighiales > Erythroxylaceae > Erythroxylum > Erythroxylum ulei. The sequence continues at coordinate 87,280,885 of JANITX010000212.1, read as the reverse complement.
GATGTTTGGTTCAGGAGAAACACTGCAGAGAGTTCCAAAAGTTGCTGAAGGGAAGTCAAAACAGGGTTCAAAGGTTAATGAAACAGTAGAGATTGAAAATATGAAGCAAGCTCATACTGAAGTTTTGGCCTTAAAGAGAACTCTTGCAGAAATTCAAGCTGAAAAAGAATCTCTGCTCCTTCAATACCAACAGAGCATGCAGAAGTTATTTAGCTTGGAGAAAGAACTCAAAGATGTTGGGGGACTTGATGAACGGGCAAGCAGGGCTGAAATTGAAATTAAGATTCTGAAGGAAACCCTTGCTAAGTTAGAAGCTGAGAGGGATGCTACTCTTCTCCAGCAGAATAAATGTTTGGAAAGAATATCTGCTTTGGAGAAGATGATTGCTCATGCCCAAGAAAATGCCCAAGGTCTTAATGAGCGAGCTGAAAAGGCAGAAACAGAAGCTCAAAATCTGAAGCAAGAACTTTTTGCATTAGAGGCGGAAAAGGAAGCTGGTCTGCATGAATACAGCCAATGTCTTGAAATGATATCTAACTTGGAAAAGAAAATCTCTCTTGCTGAGGAAAATTCCAGAACGCTTAACGACCAGACAGAAAGAGCAGAAATTGAAATTCAAGGATTGAACCAAGCTCTCATTCAATTGAGAGATGAGAAAGATGGTGTTGAAGTCCGGTATGAGCAATGCTTGGAGAGGATAGCCAAGATGGAGAGTGAAATTTGCCATGCCCAAGATGATGTCAAGAGATTAAGTGCTGAAATTCAGATAGGGGCCACAAAGTTGAGAAATGCAGAAGAAAATTGTTGTCTTTTAGAGGTATCAAATCAATCACTTCAGTTAGAGGCAGACAATCTGGCACAGAAGATAGCAGAGAAGGATCAAGAACTTCTGGACAAGGAGACAGAGTTGGAGAAACTTAATTGTTTGCTCCAAGATGAGCAATCAAGGTTGTCTAAAGCTGAGACCACCTTGCAAACTTTACAGAAGTTGCACTTACAATCTCAAGAGGAGCAGAGAGCTTTGACACTAGAGCTTCAGAATAAGCTTCAGCTGTTGAATGACTTGGAGATGTGTAATCATGATATGCAAGAACATCTTCGGCATTCTCAGGAAGAGAATCAGAACCTCAATGAATTGAACACTTCTTCTAGCATCTCCATACTGAATTTACAAAATGAGATCTTTGGCTTGAAAGAGCTGAAAAAGAAGCTTGAAGAGGAACTGGCCCTACAAGTAGCCCAAAGTAATTCACTACAGAAGGAGATTTGTCATTTAAAGGAGGAAATTAAAGGTTTGAATCAGAGATATAATTTTTTCATTGGGCAAGTGCACTCGGTAGGGCTAAATCCTGAAAGCCTTACTTCGTCTGTGAAAGCTTTGCAAGATGAGAACTTGAAACTAAAAGACATATACCAAAAGCAAACAGATGAAAAAGAGGTACTCTTTGAGAAGCTGAAGGACATGGATAAGCTTTTGGAAAATAATGTTGCTTTGGACAGAACAATCTCTGAATTGAGTGGCAAGTTGGAAGGGTCAGGAGAGAAGGTTAAGGATCTGCAGGATTCTTGCCGCTCTCTTCAAGGTGAAAAAGCTGGTCTTGTTGCTGAGAAATCTATCCTTCTTTCTCAATTGCAGTTAATGACTGAGAATATGCAGAAGCTTTTGGAAAGAAATATATTGCTGGAGAATTCTCTTTCTGGTGCAAACATGGAACTTGAAGGTCTGAAGACTAAGTCAAAAAGCTTGGAAGAATTCTATGAGATACTCAAAAATGAAAAGAGCAACCTTCTTAATGAAAGAAACACTCTGGTCTCTCAACTAGAAAATGTTGAACAGAGACTGGGACACCTAGAGAGGAGGTTTACAAGGCTAGAACAGAAGTATACTGATCTAGAGAAAGAGAAAGAGTCCACTCTTTGTCAAGTAAAAGAGCTATGGGGCTACCTTGGCGTGGAAAAACAAGAGCATGCCTCTTATATGCAGTCAAGTGAGTCCCGTTTGGCAGATCTGGAAAACCAGGTTCATCTACTACAAGAAGAAAGCAGGATGAGTAAGAAACAATTTGAAGAAGAACTAGAAAAAGCTGTTAAAGCTCAGGTTGAGATCTTCATCTTGCAGAAGTTTATTGAAGATTTGGAAGAGAAGAACTTATCCATGTTTATCGAATGCCAAAGACATGTTGAGGCAGCAAAATTGTCAGGTAAACTGATTTCAGAATTGGAGAATGAGAATCTTGAGCAGCAAGCTGAAGCAGAATTCTTGTCTCATGAAATTCAAAAGCTGAGGATGGGTATTAATCAAATATTCAGGGCCCTACAATTTGATCCACTTAAAGATCCAAACGGAATTGAAGAAGAAAAAGTTCCTCTTCCTCGTATTCTGGACAATATTGAGGACCTAAAATGTTCTTCTATGCAAAGTGATGATGAGAAGCATCTGATGATGGTCGGGAACTTAGTGCTTTTAACTTTCCTTGGACAAATGAGATTGCAAGGTGGTGAACTTGAGTTGGAGAAGAAAATCCTTGATCAGGAGTTTGAGATGATGCAACAACAACAAACTATGCTGCAGAAGAGTAAGCTTGAACTCCTTGAATTGAATGAACAGTTGAAGTTGGAAGTGACCCAGAAGGAGCAACAACATGAATTACTGGAAGCACAGTTGGAAACTCAGAGAGCAGAAGTCGTATGTTTTCAAAATTCTTATGTAGCATTGAAAGAAGAAAACTGTGAGTTGCTTGAAGAAAATAAACTTTTGTGGCAGAAATTTTCAGACCTGAAAAAGGAAATGCTTGTATTTCAAGAGGAGAACAGTAGTATTCTCGAGCATGCATTATCTTTGAGTGTTGCCTCATTGATCTTTGAGAGCTTTGGGACTGAGAAAGCTAAGGAACTCAAAGTCCTTTCTGAAGATCTTAGCAGTTTCCACCTGATTAATTGTAACCTAAAGAAGAAGCTTGAAATGTTGGGTGAGAAGCTAGAAGCCAAAGAAACTGAAAGTTTGCACGCTAATGATACACTTGAGAAGTTGCAGCGTGAGATTCATGAAAACAGAGACTCAATTGATCAGTTAAATTGTGAAGTTCTGATTGGAAAGGATTTTCTGAGACAGAAAGCAATTGAGTTTTCGGAAGCACAACAGCAACTCAGGGCTGCACACAACCTAAATGCAGAATTTAGCAGAACTATTGAGGAACTGAAGTGGGAATGTGAAGCATTAAAAATGACCAGAGAAAATATGGAGCATCAGGTTTTTGAGCTGTCAAAGCATAATATGACTCAGAAAAAGGAAATGGAACGCCTTTGTGATGCAAATGAGAATCTGGAGTCGGCAATGGGAATGTTGCATAAGGAACTTGAAGAACAAAGGAGTAGGGAAGAGAGCTTGAGCTTGGAGCTGAAAGAAAGAACAAATGATTGTGAAGTGTGGGAGGCTGAGGCTTCCTCTTTTTATTTTGATCTTCAAGTATCCACCATCCATGAAGTTCTGCTTGAAAATAAGGTTCAAGAACTGACTACAGTTTGTGAGAATCTTGAAGAAGAAAATGCTACTAAGGAAACTGAGATTCAGCAGATGAAGACAAGATTTAGCTTCTTGGAGTCTGAACTTGGAGGGCTAAAGGATCAATTGTCTGCATATGGTCCTGTTATAGCTTCTTTGAGAGAAAATGTAGACTCTTTAGAGCAAAATGCCTTACTCCACAAAAAGCTTTTTGCTGCAGGCAATGGGGGACAGAAGGTAGGTTTCAGATGTTCTCTAGTTCACAATGTTAAGTCCAAGCCAGATACATCTAGGCTTTTTTCAATGTTCCTTCTTTCCTGCTAAGAAAAGATGCAAAGTTCCTTGCTCACCAACAATCTCATATCTAAATTAATGCTCAGAACTTACAAACGAAACTTAATTATTTGATGGCAGGGAGCTCGGCTTAAATTTATTTTGAGTTTCTCTGCACTTTTTCTGTAAAAGCTCATCTGCTAATTACATTTGAATAGGTTTCTATGCCAATCCTGCTAGTAGGCCAGGAGTCAAGCCAGTTCTTCAAAATTCTCCTCATGTCTATTTCCTTTCAACTGTTCTCTTTAGTTGGTTTACATACTGATAAATTCTTTTATTACCATATCATTAGGGTTTCAATACTGCTACTTCTCCTCAGGATTGCACAGATGATGACAGCATGATCACAGCAGATGGAATTTCATATTTGTTGAAGATGCAGTCTCAAATCAGGGCAGTTGAGAAGGTAGTAACTGGAGAAATGGACAGGGTTGCAGCTAAGAAGGCAATTATTGAAGAAACTGATGATCATGAAGTACAGGAAACAGAAAACTCCAACTTCACTCTAGAAGCTGTACATAAAGGGCATGAATGGTTGCCAAGTGGCAGTAGCTCAAATGAAGAACATGAGAAGAAGCAACTTAAGAATGATCTTGTTTCTGCTGAGATGCACAGGACTAAACCTGAAAGTTCAGGAGTGAGGAATGGGATGTTGATGAAAGATATCCCACTTGATCAGGTCTCAAACTGCTCGCCATGTGGGAGAAGCAAGGGAGAGAAAGCTGAGTCTGATGATCGGATGCTCCGATTATGGGAGTCTACAAAAGATTTTGGCCTTGATCCAATGTCTAAAGGCAAAGAAAAAGAGGCAGGTGATCTACTAGATGGTGTTGCGCGCCATGAGATAGTTTGCCAGAGGAAGAGTTGGAATCCCTCTTTAGAGTTTCAAGTTGAGAAGGAAGTGGGAATTGACAAGCTAGAGGTACCTACAAGCAGTAGCAAAGAGTCAAATCATGAGAGAAACAGGGGAAAGATCTTGGAGCGACTAGCTTCTGATGCTCAGAAATTAATCTCTATTCAAACGTCAGTGCAAGATCTGAAAAAGAAGTTGGAAGCAGAGAGGAGCAAAATGGCCAAGGATCTTGAATTTGATAGAGTGAAGAGACAATTGCAAGAAATTGAGGAGGCTGTCATGCATTTGGTTGATGTTAATGATCAGTTAACGACAGACATTGAGGAAAGAACCTTGCATTTGGAGGATAACAATTCAGAAGAGTCAGAGGAAGCAGACACTGGATACAGAAAGGGGTTGACAGAACGAGCTTGGAATGGGTCTGAGAAGATTGGTCGATTGGAGCTCGAGCTGCAGAGCATCCAGTACATTTTTCTTAAACTGGATGGTGAAAAGAAAAACAAAGTTAAACACAGATTTCCTGGAAGTAAAACTGGCATCATCTTGAAGGACTTTCTCAACAGTGGGAGGGGAAGTCGTCGAAGGCGGAGGAAAGGTTGTTTCTGTGGGTGTGTGAGACCTTCTACGAATGAGAACTAAGGTAAATGCAGAAGTTTCTTGATACAATTGACCGAAGTTCCTTGAACTGGTCCTGTTGTGTTCTAGGGATTCGTTTCTTGGACTAATTAGAATGAAGCTGTTATTATTCTAGCTTAGGTGGTCCTAAGAATTAGCACGACCTAGAAAGAATAAGCTGATTCCTCCAGCATTTTGAACTCATGTAAATTGAGCTGTACTCACCCGAACTTATATTATAAGCTTACGCAGGAACTCCAAACTGCCTGGTCAAGAAGTTACTTGTATCTGCCTTATCAAGAAGTTACATTGTATGATACTTTTTGCTCTGTAGAGCTCGCTTCAATCTGGTATTATACACACTTTAGTAATAACATGATTCATAGGATCTTTTCTCTTAAGTTCTATAATCTTCTGCCATAAGGTACAAGCTCATTTATTTTCTGACATTGCCCATATGCACATTCCTGAGAGAGAATCTTCGACAGCAGAAATCATCAGAGCAGGAACTTTGGGGCCTCAATCCGTGCAATTTCAACAGATTACTCTACTCCATCCATACACAAATAGGACTTGAAATGGGATGTTCAGTGTTAAAAGTAACAAACTGTTACGATCCCGAATCTGCGATCGAGTTATGGGTCTCTCGTAAGTAGAGGTGGAAGGTGTTTGCGTGGGTGAAGAAGTAGAATTTTTCTTACGACCTATTTTGAGTAAATGTAAGGCTCAAATAGAGGGAACCTTAATACCTCTGAGTTAAAGTACTCAAGACTGAATTGGATTTTTAGAGTTCCTATCTTCATTGATGTTTATGAATATTTATAAAAGTTGTGTAACAACCATTGCCACATCAATGGAATCATGACTCAACCATGGAGTATCACCCTCCTAAAACAATGGAAATAACTGAAATAGAAATGAAAGTGGAGGACTCCTCCTTAACATACGGAAATACTGGGAAAATGCATAAAGAAAAATTCAACCAACAACTAAAGATAACTTGAAATGGTCAGCCTTCAATTCTTCTTTTCCACGTCATCATCAATGGGTTCCATACGTGCTGCTTCTTTCTGCCATGAGTGTAACGTGTGTACACTTGTAGTGGTTTTGTATCACAAACTTTTTCTTTTGTAAGACAAGTATGGAATGCAAATGACAAACAAAACGGAACAGGAAACCTGTGTCAAGCACTATGACCAATCACTGCCATCTTCTATTTGTTGCTGCGGAACATTGCCATTCTTAAAACCATTGTGTGAAACGTAAATAATTGGAGAATCTGTAATGAAAAATGCTGAAAAGGTGAAGACCCTGTGGTGCTCATCCCAAAAGAACGGAATAAATTTTCTTCTCCATCAAGCCTTTACAAAGAGGTCCCCGAAACCATTCTTAATCTCAAGCTAAACCTTAGACGAAAAGATAGTTGAACTTTGCTAGACGAGTACACGGATTGTGGCATATTCTGTTCTTACCATTTCCTTTATTACTAGGTTTCTGACCATGTAATAGTTGAAGGAAAAGTGTCAAAGCTACGAGGAAAAGTGTCACAAGTTCTTCATTGCTTCCTGTAACCAGCAGATCATCCACATATAATGAAACAACTACAAAATTGATCTCATCACCTTTGATGTAGTAGGGTAGCTTCGTTGAGACTTTTCTAAAACCCAACTGAATTAAATGCTCATCAATTCTACTATATCTAACTTTGGGTGTCTGTTTCAAGCCATACAAGGCTTTCTTAAGCAAATACAGATCATCTTCATGCCCTTTGACTGCAAATCCATCAGGCTACTCAATGTATATCTCCTCTTCAAGAAAGTCATTTAGAAAGGCTGATTTAACATCAAGTTGATAGACTTTCCAAGTCTTTTGTGCAGTCATTGCAAGCAACAACCTGATTGTATCTAGTCAAGCAACAGGAGCAAAAGTGTCGGAAAAATCAACACTAAAAATATGAGCATATCCTTTCACAACAAGCCTAGCTTTATGCTTGTTGATTGAGCCATCAAGATTTAACTTGGTTTTAAACACCCACTTTACGCCAATCACCTTTCTATCTAACTTGGTTTTGAGCTCTTCCTCATTACAGTAACCCATTTTGGATCTTTCTCAGCGTCCCAAATATTTGCAGGTTCAAGTATAGCCACATTGCATCTCTAATAGATATCAGAAAGTGAACTCATGCCTCTAACAAGATTTTCATCAAACATCTCATCTTCTTTGAGCTGCAATTTTATAACTTGGTTAGGAATCAAAGTTGATTGCTTTCCTTCCCAATCCCACTCATCATTCTCCATTAAATGCATATCTCTGCTTATCAAAATTTTCCTAATGTTTGGTTGGAAAATTCTGTAAGGCTTAGAGATTGTGCTGTAACCAACAAAGATGTCTGCTTTTGCCCTTTTATCCAGTTTATCCCTTTTAATATGAGGAACATAAACAAAGCACAAGCATCCAAACACTCTGAGATATTTTAGAGAAGATTTAAAATCATACTAGGCTTCATATGGAGTCTTTCCTGCTAGAGTTTTTGTAGGAAGCCTATTGAGAAGGAAGACTGCAGTGTGCATGTTGAAATATAAATGTAAATAGTTATTTAGTGTTAGTTAAGGGAAGTTTTTTCTGTTATAATAGAATGCTGAGCTGGACACTTAGCTTACATTCTCATTTTGAAGTTAGCTTTGTATATAAGTTTTCATTGTATTCGTTGTACAACTTTTAATAGAAATGAATGATAGTTCTTTCATTCACAAAATTATCTCTCATTTGTTTTCACATCTGAACATGATATTAGAGTCAATTGGCTAAGATTGATGCGAGATATTGAATCTGTTTGTTGCTGTGAGGAATTTTGCTAACTATTCGCACATCAGGAGTTGATTGCAGTTAGTTTTAGCTGAGTAACTTGAGAAATGGCAGATTCACAAACATATGCAGGAAGGAATGAATTTCAGGAGGAAGATCCCTACCGACTACACAATTCAGATCATCCAGGAATGGTGCTAGTAACATCGCCATTGACTGGATCCAATTACATGAGTTGGAGTTTTTCAATCATGAATTCGTTGGAAGCAAAGGATAAGTTAGGGTTTATTGATGGTCCTTTGACTGTACCAGTGAATGATGCAGAGTATAAAAGATGGAGGAAGGTTGACTGTATCATAGAGCAATGGATCTTGGATTCTATGGAGAAGGAACTTGCAGATGCTTTTATCTACAACACTAATTCCAAAATTTTTTGGGATAGAATAGAAGAAAGGTTTGGGGATAAGAAAAATAGTCCTCATATTTATTAAATACAAAGAGAGATCAATGTTGCAGAACAAGGAAATAATTCTCTAGCTGTGTATTACAACAAAATGGCAAAATGTTGGGATGAGATGAATCGGTTGGAACTAATGCCAATGTGTATATGTAGTGGCTGCAAATGTGAACTGAACAAGAAACTAGAAGCAACAGAAATGAAGCATAGAGTGTTGCAATTCTTGATGGGACTTAATCAGTCTTTTGATCATATTAGAAGTCAGATCTTAGCATCCGATCCTTTACCCAGTATTGATAAGGTGTACTCTATGGTTGCAAGAGTTGAAAGGCAAAGACACATATAAATGCAGAATATTGAGTCAATAGAAAGCAGTGCTATATTTGTTAGAGGCAGTAATGTTGGCAAAGGAAGTTTTTAAAAAAGGGATAACAAGAAGAAAGAGGATAAACATTGTGATCATTGCAATATGAAGGGGCATGGGAGGGATTCTTGTTTTAAAATTCATGGTTATCCGGATTGGTAGAAGGAATTGAAGCAAAAGAAGGGAGTTCAAGCAGATAGAAAGGGCAAACAGGTTCACTTGGGAAAAGTTCCTTTTAATGAGAATTTAGAATAAAATGCAGATATCACAAAGTTGATTCAACAAGAGCTTTCGAAGATCCTGAAAGGCAAACAAATTGTTGACACAAAATGCACGAATTTTGTCAATATTGAGCATACAGGTATGCTGCTAGTGAATTCACATACGAATGTGCTTGTGTATGCAAAAAGTGATGAGTAGATAATTGACATTGTTGCTTCCACACATATATGCACTAGGAAAGAATGGTTTCAGAACTTGTTTGAAGTTACAAAACCTACTAAAGTGCATTTACCAAATAGAGTGGTTGTTGATGTCCAAGTATAAAGGAGATGTGGTGTTGAATAATAATCTGATGCTGAATAATGTGTTGTTTGTTCCTAGTTTCAGTCACAACTTGATTCAGTAAGTAAATTGGTTAAGTCTGTACCAGTAATGTTTAAATGTTATTCCACTCACTGTGATTTACAGGACCTCTCGACTGACAACAAGATTGTTTTTGAAGAAGTAAAGGACAATTTGTATGTCATCAAAGGAGACACATTTAGAAGTAAGGAGAAATGTGATTTGTTTTGCAAAGATTCAAGCACCGTAAATAGGAGTAATGGTGAAACTGCTTGCAAAATTCAAGCACTGTAAATAGGAGTAATGGTGAAACTGCTTGCAAAATTCAAGCACTATAAATAGGAGTAATGGTGAAACTGCTTGTGTGATAAATAAGACAACAATAGTCAAATGTGATGTTTTGCATAATAGGCTAGGCCATCCATCTAATTCCGTAATGTAGAAATTTTGATGTTGTAATGGTTTACAGAAAATTGTTACAAACTTGAGTTGTGAAATTTGTTCAATGGCCAAACAAACTAGATTCAGTTTTCCAACCAGTGATACTGAATGTTTTAAAATTTTTGACATAATACATGTGGTGTTGGCCCCCGAAATTCTTCTTGAGGAATTAAGCATAATTTAGATGAATTATGAGGGTTGATGAATAAATGTTGGGAGTTAATTATTATGTTAGTAGGATTGATTTCATGGATTAAATTTAAGTGATAATGTTATAAAAAAAGAATCAAGGGCAAATTGGGCATGACCCTTAAGATTGTTAAGTTATAAGGTATTAGGCTAAGGGCAAAATGGACATTTCATGATTAAGAAGAGTATAAAAAGAGAAGAAAGTAAAAAGAAAAGGAAAGAAAACATAAAAGAAGAAGAAGTCATCGAAGGAGTCGTGGAGGAGAAGAAGAGAAGAAGAGGGAAAGCTAGGTTTTGTAAGATTTTGGAGATTTGAAGCTTCAAACAAGTAAGTTATGCTTTAATCACTTGGTTTTGATTGATTTATGGCTTAGAATGTGTAAGAAATGGGTGAGAAATGGTTTAGGTTAAGGTTATGTTGAATTTCTAGGGTTTGATGTTTTGTTGTGATTTTGTGTTGTAATGAGCTTAGAAATGAAGTATAAGAGATGATTTAAGGTTAGATAGGTTGTATTTGAAGGATAGGAAGTGTTTGGGTGAAAAATGTGAAGAAAACATGTTTTCGGACATTTCTGCGTTTGCACGTCGCGACCTACAGTTGCAGACGTCGCGACGTACACACGTCGCGACGTGTCACTGCTCCTCGTCGCGACGAACGTCCAGTTCCAGCACTGACATGCTTTAGTATTTTGGGCATAACTTTTGATGTAGATGTCCGATTGAGGTGATTTTTGATTCGTTTTATAACTAGAGACATAGAGCTACAATTTGTATGAAGGAATAAAGTCCAAATTCGGCCTAAAAGAATATCAAAATTTGGATATAAGTTGAGTATAGATTCTTGTTTCAGCATAAGGATAGTCCCAGCATGTTTTGGCTATAACTCTTAGCGTATTGAACCAAATGGAATGATTTTGGAGTCATTAGA
>JANITX010000212.1:87258512-87269734 GCA_027564395.1 Erythroxylum ulei | reverse complement strand
CTACAATGGATTCAATGTTTCCCCAATTTCCAGGTATTTATCTATCCAATTATTGAATATAGTATGTTACAATTCTATGGTTAATTATTTGTGTTGATTAATTATGCAATTAATCAGAAAGTTTCGTGTTGAAATTTCTTTCATATTAGGTATTGCATGGTTGGAGACACTAGGGGTGGTTAAGGTAGATTGGAAGATAATGTTTATGTCTTTTGACCGAATGGGGGCAAAAGTAATCTTTCAAGGAATTAATATGCAATACTCTATTCCATATGCTCTACAACAAATGATCAAACGTGAGGAAGCGGAGATTGAAGGATTACTCTGCTCCATGGGAATTAGAAAGGCTATAGCCGAAGGGAAGGGGTCCTTGGAATCAGAACAGCAACAAGAATTGCAGGCTGTTTTAACCAGATTTGATGCAGTGTTCCAATCGATTAATTAGTTACCTCCCTAAAGAACCAGTGATCATGCGATTGTTCTGAAAGAAGGGGCAGAACCAATAAGTTTTTGACCCTATAGGCATGTGCACCACCACAAGAATGAGATAGAAAGGCAGGTCAAGGAGTTGCTAGGAGCAAGGGTTATCAGACCTAGTGTCGGTCCTTGTTCAAGCCCTGTGATTCTTGTTAAAAAGAAAGACGGATCATGGCGAATGTGCATTGACTATAGGGCTTTGAATAAACTTACGGTGCCCAACAAGTTTCCTATCCTAGTAATAGATGAGTTGATGGAGGAGTTACATGGGGCCAAGTACTTTTCCAAAGTAGATTTGAAATCGGGTTTTCACCATATTAGAGCTAGAGATGAGGATGTCCATAAAACTACTTTCATACTCATGAAATACCTAGTAATGCCTTTCGGACTCATGAACGTGCCTGCTACCTTCGAATCTACTATGAATTCCATTTTCAAACCTCTGATGCGCAGATTTGTTTTAGTCTTATTTGACGACATTTTAATCTATAGTTCAGATTGGAATCAACATTTGCAACATCTAGCTTAGGCGTTACAGCTATTAGTGGATAATCACTTGTATCCGAACAAGAAGAAATGCTTATTTGGCTAGCAGTCCATGGAATACTTAGGTCATGTACTTTCAGGTCAAGGAATAGCTATGGATCCACTGAAAATCAAAAGTATTGTGGAATGGCCTGTACCTAAGAGTGTGAAGGGAGTAAAAGGGTTTCTTCAGCTTATGAGGTATTACAGAAAATTTGTTAAGGATCATGGCATAATCGCGAAACCACTTACGGAACTGACCAAGAAGAATGGGTTTACTTGGGGAAGCGAAGCTTAGGTGGCCTTTAAGGAACTCAAGAAGAGAATGACCACCTCATCAGTTCTAGCTTTACCAAATTTCTCCAAGGAGTTTTCAGTTGAGTGTGACGCATTCGAGAAGGGATTAGGTGCTGTCTTGATGCAAGAAGGTCGCCCGTTGGCCTATTTCAGCTAGGCATTAGCTGAGTCGACTTATTCCAAGTCTGTTTATGAAAAAGAAATGATGGCGATAGTCCTAGCTATTCAACATTGGAAACATTTCTTATTGAGAAGGCATTTCAAAGTCTATACTGATCATAAGAGCCTTAAGCATCTACTAAACCAGAGAATTCCATCGATAGACCAGCAATGTTGGCAGGCTAAATTGTTGGGTGTTGATTTTGAAGTGATTTATAAGTTGGGAAAACAAAATGGGACTGCAGATGCTCTGTCCAGAGTGGAAGAAGATAAGTTGTTATTTACAACAGTTTCAGCTCCATTTTGGGTTGATATGGAAGTGATCCGAAAGGAGATTCAGGAGGATGCAGAACTTAGTAAACTCATGGAGACCTTACGACAGAATCCAAAATCTAAAGCAAATTATCAAGTGAAGGAAAACTTACTTAGTCCTCTCTCCTACTTCAGCATTAATTCCCCATTTACTGCAAGAGTATCATTCTTCTCCTATAGTGGGACATTCTGGTTTTCTTAAGACCTACAAAAGGTTGGCTAGTGGTTTGTTTTGGCTAGGAATGAAGACATCAATACAGAAATTTGTACGGGAGTGCGCCACATGTCAAAGGAACAAATACTTGGCTATGACTCCAGCTAGTCTTTTACAGCCTTTGCCTATTCCTAAGCTAGTTTGGGATGAAGTATCCATAGACTTCATTACAAGGCTTCCTAAATCCCAAAGTTATGAAGTTATAATGGTGATAGTGGATCAGTTGTCGAAATATGCTCACTTCCTACTTCTAAAACACCTATTCACGGCTAAAACAGTGGCTGAAGTGTTTATAAGAGATGTGGCGAAGCTACATGGTATTCCTAACTCCATATTGAGTGATAGAGACCCTCTCTTCACAAGTAATTTCTGGAAGGAATTATTCAGGTTACAAGGAACATTATTGAAGATGAGTTTCTTCTACCATCCCCAAACGGATGGCCAGATGGAAGTGGTTAATAGGTGCCTGGAAACCTACCTTCGTTGTTTCACCTCCAAACAGCCTAAACACTGGTCTCATTAGTTATCTTGGGCAGAGTTGGTATAACACTAATTTTTATGTTTCAATCGGAAGGACTCCTTTTGAAGTTGTTTATGGCCGCTTACCACCATCTATACTGCACTTCCTATATGGAGAGACGTAAGTGGGGTTAGTAGCAACAGCCTTGGTTGATAAAGATGAGGCCTTACGCCAACTTAAGCACAATTTACTTCATGCCCAGTCATCAATGAAAAAATTCGCTAATGCTCATAAGAGGGAGGTATAGTACCAGGTAGGAGACTTGGTCTATATTAAGCTCAGGCCACATAAACAGCTCACCATGGCAAGGCGTATCTGTCCTAAGCAGTCTGTCCTAATAGTTGTCTATTAAGGATAGAAAAAACAACGATTCTGTAATCATTGTTAGGAAGGTTGACCTGGTTCATCTAGGATGGGAAGCTTGCTCCATCTTGTTAACATCTAATATACTATCAATAATACAATCTCTATTGAGATTCGTAACAGTTGTTGCAAACCTTTTTGGAATAGTTGCAAGAATTTTTTGAACTAATCTAGAATCAAGAAATTTAAAACCAAGTGACCTTACTTTGTTTGCAATTCCAAGCAATCTTGCATAGTACTCCTTCACTGTATCAAAATCCTTCATCTTTTGAAGCTCAAATTCTCTTATCAGGTTAAGAATTTGCATTCCCTTGATCCTCTCATCTCCTTCATACTCTTCCTTTTGGAAATTTCAAACTTCAAAAGCTAATTTCATTGTCATGATTCTGACAAAGATTTCAGGGGAGACTGCATTAAATAATGTAGCTCTTGCCTTCGACTTTCTTGATTTCTTCTCCTTTGTGATTTTTGATTTGTGCCATATTTGGATTTGCTGGTAATGGAGGAACTTCGTAGTCCTCCTCCACAACTTCCCATAGATCATTTGCCTCCAAATGAGACTCCATTCTTGCTGCCCAAACATGATAACCTTCACCATTAAAGACTGGTGGTGCTAGTGCAGTGAAGGGAGCTTCTGAATCCATGGAAGAAGATAAAAGAGAGATATAGAAAAAGTTTCTCTCAATCACAGGTCCCTCAAGAAGAGTGCTTTGATACCAATCTGTTGGAGTTTTTAAGAGAAGGAAAGGGACCGAGATGAAAAACAAGATGATCAACAATAAAAGGAAAGAACAACGAAAATCTGTTGCGTAAAGTCTGTTCTTTTATTAATGAGATAATAAGTTTAAATACAGCAAAAGATAGTAACAGAGGAAACGAAAAATGAGGCACTACATGGAACACATTCTCATGATCAACAACTACCTAGAAAACAGCAACTACTACTGTTGATCAGGTCAATTGAACCAGTCAAATGACTAAGAAATTGAATATAAGAAAAAAGGTGTGAAACTTCAGCTTGGACAATGTTGCAGCAGCTAAAGCACAACTTCAACAACCATTTTCACCAATATAAAGTACATTCTCATTCCATAATCTGAATATTAATACAAAATTAGGCAACAAACGCTGAACATATCTTCTTGTCATCTATGTAACACTACAAGCTTCGACCTTCAACGAAAAGAAGGAATGATGAAAATTGGCTGGTACATGGACACGGTCACTAGCCAACGGTAACTTTGATTTGAACAGCAGGTGAGGCCATGGTTCCTGAAGCTTGAATTTGTGGAGTACCTAGAGAGTTAAGCACACATTGCAATCAACAGGATGTAAATAGAATAAGCTGCACTCTTGAGGTGATCTCTGCTGAGGCCTATTAGGAATACAATTTCCTCTGTCGTCTTTTCCAGGTAACCTGAGGCACTCCACCGGTTCACCTGAAAAGTAGTTGTAAGAATATGTGAAATTCTCCAAATTCGGCAATAAGCATATGCTCCTGGGAATTTGACCAGATAACTTGTTATGTGCCACATTTAGCTGCTCCAATCTCTTCATTTGTCCTATAGATTCTGGCAAATGACCAACCAGCTTGTTGAAACTTACATCAAGAACTGTCAGCTCTCTCAACCATCCAATATCTTCTGGTAAACAGCCCGTTAATTCCAAACTCGAGAGGATAATCTCTTCAAGGGTATGCGCCATTTTTGACAGGCTTGAAGGTATACAACCAGTGATCGCATTATTCGCCGCAACAAACACCGAGACGGGAGAATTCCCAAGGTTTTGAGGCAAGGTTGACAGGAACTTGTTGTCGTTAATGAAAAGTGCATCGAGTTTGAGATTAAATAATTCAGGTGGGATAGTTCCACAAAATTCATTGAATCTTATGTCCAGATATATTAATGATGGCAAATGAAGAACAACATAAGGGAATAGACCACTGAAGTGATTGTTACTAATGTCAAACTCATACAGAAGTTGAAGATAAGCAAAGGTATGCGGGATAGTACCATAGAAGTGATTAGAGTTTATATGAAAAATGGCAAGGTCCTTAAGGAGGCCAAGCTCTTTAGGCAAGAAACCTGCAATACCAGCGTGGTTCAGGTCTATGACGGCCACCGTCAATGTTGGAGGATCATCCGGAGCCGGTGCACAGTAAACACCAGTGTAATTACACACATCTGGACCATACCAATTGGAGGTGAATCCATAAGGGTCAGAGACAATTGCAAGCTTCCAAGCTTGAAGAGCTATGTAAGCATCTAGTAGTCTCGGATTTGCAATGTCCTGAGGAGGGTCGAAGAACTGGTGTGAGGGCTTGAAGAAGAAGAGCACTACAGTGAGGAGGATCCAGGATAGATTTAGATAGGAGTTCTTCATTTGGAGAAAGAAATGTTGTGCCAGTGATGACATTAGGTGAGCCTACTTGTAATTGCAGTTACTTCACGCTTGTTTTAAGATCAGGAATAGTGTACTTGTGTGCACTTAATTTTGATCAGAATCAGGAAATCTCCTGTTAGATTAAGCGGTGTCTACCTTAGTAGTTGCTAAGAAACCATATGTAATAACAACACTTCCTTTTAATGGCAATTTGTCCGCATTGCTTATAGCTGGAACATTTTGTGCTAACAATAAATGTTGACGAGTTAAAAATGCCGATGACAGCCTGTTTCCTTCTTTCTTATAGCATCAGAACTTATAAATACGTGTTCTGAATAAATTGTTTAAACTCGAAATCAACGAATTCGACTTATGTAATGCTTACAAGTCCTAATACTTGAAATTATAACCTAAGACTTGAACAATATTACAACCTACGACTTGTCACATACAGTTTTTTTCTTCATAGTGCCCATGATCAACAGAGACATTTGGCTTTCCATCCGAAAATGGAAAATCAGGCAAAATGAGAAGCTGAAACTGAAAGTAGTTTGGTTCGGCTGAATAATTAGAGAGACGTCATTATCATAACACGTTTAATCTTAAATTCTTGGTCGGGACCATCTTACAGGAGAGTAATGGAGTTGGAGACAGAGAAGCATCATCTGCTAATTTAAGTGGACAGAGTTTAGCAGTAGCAGAAGCAAGGGCCAAGGAGCAATGGTATGTCGTACAAAGCCTGACAATGGAACCACGGAAGCACCCTTTTCATTGAATTTGCAATCATAATTCATCACATTAACGCCGGTCATGTGAACGATACCCTCAAACTGGTATCTGATTTTAAGCTATGGTCGGTTAGCCACATGGTTTTGCACACCTAGATTTATGGAGGTCAATTAATCTCGGTGGTTGGAGAATTTAAGAAACAATTCAAGAAACGGGTCCCTTTACAGTTTCGCCGTACCTCTTAATGTCGACGATTAAAACGAATCTTATTCACCCTATACGATCAGGAGGGGGAGAGGAGATGGAAGAACTGCAAGCTCTTGTTAATTGTCGGCTTTTTTATATATAATAATAAAATTAAAACTAATAATTAAAAAAGATAAATTCGATTTAATTAAAATTTTATTAATAATTTAAAACTGAACTAATTTAACTATAATAATCTTAAACCAGTTAATTTTTTAATTTGGATTATTTTAATAATTTTTATTAATATAAATCGGTTAATTTATTAATTAGTTAGCCAATTTTCATAACTTAATCTATTTTAGTAAATCAAAATAACTTTTGTAAACCATAACAAATTAATAATTTTTATTTAACAAGTTTTTTTTTCAATTAATCTTTAATTTCTTCCATGAGCAAGGATGGCCTAATTCTTCAATCTTTTTTATATTGTTTGATTATATTCAGTCTTTATTTTTTTTTTATTTGAGATTTTTGGCAATGGTTTGACTCAACCTTCTTTTAAAATATAATTCTAATTATTTCTATTATTTTAATTTTTATGTTAAATTTATTTTTAGTTTAAATTATTATAATTTTTAACAATTGGCTATATATTAATAGATATTGATATTTTAAAGTATTTCATACTTATTATATATATTTTTAAATATATATCAGTTTTACAACATTCTAATATTGATTGAACTTTTAAATCTTGAATATCTTATTTTACCAATTTATATTTTGGTCTAATTTTTTAAATATTTGTTTTAGTTAGTATTTGTAAGTTTTAATATTAGTCTTTAAATTTTTAAATAAACTGCAGTTGAATTTATAACTTCTTAAATTAGAAATTTATTTTCAAAATTTAATTCACCAACTAAACAATTGATTAGAAGCAATTGCTATGATACCTTTCTTTCAATAGAACGGTGGTATTTTTATTTATAAAGACTCGAAGGATAAGCTAGTTTAAGTAATTAATAAGTTGATTTATTACATTCTGTGAATTTTCTTGGTTAATTATATTTTACTAATAATAAGCAACTAAATTAGACACGAAGCGGTTATGAGATTGGGTTTGGGGTGAGGAGATATAATTAGTGGGTCTTGGGGCCTAGGGCCATATAAATAGTATCGAGGAGGGCTAGAAGAAGTGGGTCAGTCATATGTGAATTGGAATAAACATCACTTTGTTGCTTAATACATAAACATAATAAGTGGAACGGGCATATTTAATTACCTTTCAGAAGTAAAATTTTAATTATAAATAATTTATTTTAAATAAATTTTAATAATATATAATCTGATTGAGATTCACAAATTTTTTATAATAAAGATCTATTTTTAATTAAGAAGTATTCTTATAAAAATTAAGGATTAAAGACTTTTAAATTAATAAGTACAAGAGAAACAAATTTTACTGATTAGATTATTTTGAAATTAAAAATGAACCTAAGTTTAAATAAAAAATGAATACAAATTTGAATTAATTAAATTTTAAAATAAGATGGAGCAATTTGAATTAGTTCCATTAAAACTTTGACACAACGATGTCAAATCCGATTCCAAGTCATTCAACCGTTTGAATCATCCTCTCCTCTGCATTACATTGTATTAATCAGCATGCATGTATATAGTTATTTCACTTTGACGGGGATCATTGTCCAACGCTCCATTTAAAGGGCATTGCAATACTTTGTGGCCTAGAAAATATTGTTCTAGCTTTAAAGTTTCTCAATTTCAAGTAAAGGAACTTTGTTTATTTTTATTTTTATAAACTTAGAATAGATTCATTTAACCTTACATGATGTATTGTGAAATTAAATATGTGTTTTGGAATAATTAAAATCTCATGATTTGGTGTCTAAATTTTAAATAGAAAATTCACGTATAAAATTTAAAATTCTTTTGACTAACTTCACAATTGCATCTTATATGGGAGTGAAAGAATTAAGCCCGATCCTTTGACTATTATTGGAATATTCTAATTGTACATAAATATATATATATATTAAATTTAATTCAATTTAAATTTTAAAAATAACTCTAATTTAATTTGAGAGTCTAAAGTTACTTGAAATTTATTTTTTGAATTTTTATTTGTTTAGTTTTAGCTTTTAAATCATTCGTAATTAACCAAATACCAACTCTAAATTATTCCTAATAACCTCTGACGAAAACAATTAATGTATTCTTTGATTGATGCAATTGTCACTCTTATTTACATTATTTGAACAAAGTAGTAGGTAGGACTACATGGAACTCATTTATTTTCATTATTTGAACCTTTCAACAAGAAATTGATATGCCACACCAAATGTACATGTATATTAATGATCAATGAAGGTCAAATTCTAACTTAAAACACAATAAACATAATCTGAAAGCAATCTATTTTCCATATTCTTCTTTCTTTTTCTTTTAATAAATGTAGTAAAGACCCGAGGGAGGAAAATTATTTGCATCTCTATGATGATCAAGGATAGTGATAATACTGGACAGGTGGTGGCGGGGGCGGAGGATGTGGTGGAGGTGGAGAAGGTGGAGGAGGAGGGTTTGCATTTGAGCAGCCAAAAGCATTGCAATTAACAGGATGAGCATAGAATGACTTGCACTCATCGGATGATCGCTGCAAAGGCCTATTTGGTATGCAGTTCTTCCTATCATCTTTAGCTGGCAACTTGAGGCACACCGGCGGCTCACCACAAAAGTAATTATAAGAGTACGTGAAGTTCTGCAATTTCGGAAGCAGGCATATACTCTCTGGTATCTCTCCGGATAGCTTGTTGTGTCCCACATTTAGCTGCTCCAAGCTCTTCATTTTTCCAATCGACTCTGGCAAAGTACCCACAAGATTGTTAAAGCTCAAATCGAAAACTGTCACTTGCTTTAACAACTCTATATTTGACTGCAGACAACCTGTTAATCCTATGTTCATAAGGATTATCTCATTCAGGGTTCCTCCCATTTTGGACAAGCTAGAAGGGATGCAACCACTCAAGTCATTGTTGGCCAATACAACAACTGAAACTGGAGAGTTTCCGAAGTTTTCAGGTAAGGATGACCGGAATTTGTTGTTATTAATGAAGAGAGCATCGAGTTTCAGATCGAAAAGTTTAGATGGGATGCTTCCTTGGAATTCATTATATCTTATGTCGAGAAATTTTAGAGAAGGTAGACAAAGAACAACAGAAGGGAATTGGCCGCTGAATTTGTTGTTACTAATGTCAAGTTCGAAGAGAAGGTGGAGAGAGCTAAAGCTTTCAGGGATTGTGCCACAGAAGCGGTTCGAGTTGATGTGAAACAGAGCCAAGTCTGTGAGGAGGCCAAGCTGTTCAGGCAAGTAACCAGCTAGGTTGGCATGGTTTAGGTCAATACCAGCAACAGTTTTGGTATGAGGCTCATCTGGAGCTGGTGCACAGTACACACCTGTGTAGTTGCACACATTTGGACCATACCAGTTTGAGGTGAATTTGTTGGGGTCAGAAGTGATTGCGTGCTTCCAAGCTTGGAGAGCTTTGTAAGCCTTTTGGAGTCTAGGGTTTGAGATGGTTTGATCATCAGAAGCTTGATCAGAGGGTTTAGACAAGAAGATGGTGATGGTGAGGAAGCCCCAAAGGGCGAGACTTAGATAGGAACCCTTCATTTTGGAGAAGGAAATGTCATTGATGTTTCATGATCATTTATAGAGAAGTGG
This sequence comes from Erythroxylum ulei, assembly GCA_027564395.1. NCBI lineage: Eukaryota > Viridiplantae > Streptophyta > Magnoliopsida > Malpighiales > Erythroxylaceae > Erythroxylum > Erythroxylum ulei. The sequence goes on along the minus strand of JANITX010000212.1, from coordinate 87,259,828 downwards.
GGGTCGAAACAAATTTATATGAGAACAAGAAGATGATATCGTACAAATAATCAATTGAATAAATTAAGGGTTCCAATTTCCGTAATCAAGACTGGCATAATATGATAACTAGTGGAGTACAGTAAGGTTTTACATTTGAATTTGACTTTGCCTACTTAAGATAACAATTAAGAATTTCACCTGCTTTTTTTTTTTTAATTTTGCTTTACATGTTTATGCAGAAGTAACGCGGTGTTTAATTTGTATTTAATTAACTTTTAACCAAAGTATTTTATATCTAGAATGTGATTTTAATTTTATAGCAACTTTATATTATGCATACTGTTGTGTTGGCTTTAAAATGGTCACATTGACCGTTTATAGTATGAGAACAATGACTTGACAAAAATAGAAACAAACGCGTGAAACATGAAAACTAATATGTATATTATACAGAAGCCTCGTACACTTCTGTGTTACCAAAGAACAAATATATTATATTAGTTATACGGTTGAAGATTAGATTAATTTTAAAGTTGAGTATACGCTCTCGTGTATCATTAATTTAAATAAAAGTCTAATTATTTTATGACATCTGCTACTTTTTTTTGCGGTTAAAAACTAAAATATAAATCATAATTTGAAATTAGACTTCTAATTTAATTTATCATTATTATTAAAGAGGGCTTAGTTTTCACATACCCAAATAATTTTGAAAAATCACATACCCAAATATTTGTTAGAGGTATTGTTACAATCGGTAAAAGTTATTCCTTTGTGACCAGAATATCATAAGTTTTAATTATCAAAATAACCTTTTTTGTAAAAAATACAAAAGAAATATTGCATATATTGATAGACCTTCGCTCGCAAAATGAAGAACTTTATGCATTGGGATATGTTGACTTTGGAGAGTTGGGAAGTTGAATGTCTTAAAAGAAAAATACAAGACCAAATTTAAACTTGTGTTAGGTTAAATCTCCTAAACACTAAAAGTCTGTTTAGTTGAATGTTAATTAATGGAATGTAATGGAACAGAACGATTTATAATGGAATAGAATGGAATATAGTGAAATGTTGTTTGGGAAGGATGGAAGGGTTCATAATGTAATATAGTGAAATGTTGTTTGGAAGATAAATGGAATGGAATCTAATATATAATAAATAGCTATTATACCTCTTATATTAAAATGGTTGTTGAAGGAGGTTTTATATATTTTTTATTTTAAAATAATAAAAATTTTATTATTTTATTATTAATTATATACAATTCATTATTAATTATATACAAATATTATTATTTATTTTATTTTATTAAATTTTATTTTATTCTATTC
>JANITX010000212.1:87246014-87258201 GCA_027564395.1 Erythroxylum ulei | reverse complement strand
TTCCATCGTAAACTTCCCGAATAAAAGGTTTCTTATTTTGACTGTTTATAATGGAATAGAATGTAACATGAAACCATCCGCTTCCATCCCATTCCATTCCATTTCATTTTATTCTAAAACTTTGTTCCAAACAATAAAAGTGTGTTGCGTTCCATCCTGTTTCATTATGAAGCCCTCGACCAAACAGGTCCAAAGACAAAACAAAACAAATTATCTTAATTAAAAAAATTTAAGCAATTATTGAAATGAAAATCGGTGAAAAGGAAAAATATATTGTAATATTAAGATTATAGATAAATAATTAATATTACCTTTGTCTTTTATTTAATCATCTAAATTAGTAAGAATCATATTTATTTCCTTTCGGATAGTTGAAATCAATTGGATTTCTACCTTAAAGTATATTAAATTTATTTGTTTTAGTATTTAGATATACTTAGAATGATTTTAATTCATTCTCAGCAGTTTTAGAATACCTTAATTAATTGCTTATTAATTATCTTTTTAAACTATGTATTATTAATGAAAAATGCACAGAAAAAATTAAATGATTATAAACACTTATTATAAGTTAATATTATAAGTTAATTAATACAAATTAAATAGTTATCTAAATTTGAACAAGCCAAGTTACCAACCCTCCCCAGGAGTCCCCACACGCTTGAGTGCCAGCAATTAGCAATTGAGCTAGAGCAGCAACCGGCTGAATGGTGAGCTATGCAATTATTTTCTGCGAACAGAATCATTTCAGTTCGTGGTTGGTTATCCATAAAATAGCTATCTCCAGTTTGGGAATTGGTGGTTGATGAAAATGGAACCGGAAGGAGAATCAAATTATCAACTCGGATCTTATTAAGCACCTTGTTTATGCGATTTATAGAATAAAATAAAATGTTCCATAGAGTAAGTACTGAAGTGAAATTATAGGAAGAGGCAATATTTGGTTGACATGCAAGTTGCAACTAATTAATATTCTTGAAAATTTGATTGACCAAGATCTACTTCCTCAATGGGACCACAATAGCAAAATTTTATATACGAAGCATTCATTTTGAAATGACTCGAGCGGTCAAGGAAACCAATTCACGGATAAAATCACGTATTTTTTTATAATTTAATGTATTTTAAATAAATTTAAATAATATAATATTTTTAAAGAGTACCCATATTTTATTAAATAGACGTGTATTATTTTATTAATTCTTTATAAAATTGATACTTAATATGTTTGTTAGAGCTTTTAATGGAAAAAGTAATATAAAGATTCTTATATTAATTTAGTAAAGTATGAAAAAATTTAAAATATTAAATTATAAGAATTATTTTTTAGAAATAATTAAACAACCACTATCAAATGTTGTCTTTTACCTAAAACTAAAAGGTTATGAATAACGGAATATACTTGTTGGTCCACTTAGAAGAAGAGCCTTAGAATAACTGGTAAAATTTATTTTTTTGTGACGATAAAATCATATGTTTGAATTATTAAAAAAAAGTCTCTTTATAAAAATTATAAAGAAAAAATGCCTACATTGATAATTCTCCGACTCTCGCAAGACGGAGAACTTTGGATACTCGATTAGGATATGGAAAGATGCTTGTTACTTTCACAACCTCTTTGATTTAAAGTATCCACATATTTTGATGACTAATAAAATAGTATCTATATAACTTCATATATTTTCAGCAATCAAAAGGAACTTCATTCTGTGGTCAATTCTATTTAAAACAAGTGAAAATAAAAGATTAATTATCAATAAATATATAAAAATACATCTATTAAACTAATTGTCAAACCACAACTTGTTAAGTTAGATAAATTATCATATATTTTCATGTAATTGACCTAAAATCTACATTCAACTCTCATTTTCTTTGTTAAGTCAAAAAAATGCACAACACAACCAAAACCGAGGCATGAGGTGGTTTGGTTTTTCGTCAAAAGACTGAACCTCATCTTGCCACGGCTTTTGGTTGTGCATTTTGAAGATGAAGAAAAGCATGAGATAGTGAGCTAATTAAACTAAAGTCGTCAAAGGGGTAGAGCAGGTGAGGTTTAAGAGCTGGCCTACGACCGATTCTTCTCTACGGTTCATTTTGTAAGCATGCTTGAAGACGATGTTTTCTTTTGGGATTTTTTTAGGTAGCAAGTGGAACATTTTTTGCTTTATTAATTAGTACCACTTGAAAACAGAAACTTCCTAGAATCAGACAATATGATGAAGTCAAGCTCAAGGACGTTAGGTTACGAAAGAGAAACTTGCAAAAAAGAAAGAAACTACATCAAAGGAAGCAAGAAATCTATAACTCTTTAAGGGTCATTACTCGCTAGTTTCATTTGATTTGGAGGAATCAAAGATATTCTACAACGCTAGAGTAAAGAGATCTGAGGATTCGCTGATGCAAGAAAATATGAAAATAATATAGATTGCAAGTGAGAAGATAATGCCAGGAAGGGAAACAAGTAATCATTAATGATTTAATACGCATATCGGTTGACATATATCATAAGTTTGGTACCACCATCCTTTATAATAAATACGAGCAGTAGTTCTACTTCTTGATACTAATCATAATCGATAAACCAAACCCCTAAGACTAATCCACTAAAACAAGAGAAGGTTAGCCATATATTAAGACTAGTCCTCGAGTCTCACCCACCAAAAATTAGAACCATTTTGAGCGTATGACATCGTATCCTAGTAAAACAACATAAAATAATATGAATAAATTAAATAATAATAATTTTTTAAGAGTGATATATTAAAAATTTGTAATCATAATTTAAATCAAATTTATAATCATAATTTATATCAAGTAACAACAACAATATGAATAAATTAAAAAGAATAATGAGATGTTTATATTTTTAAATTGTAATTTAATTCAAGTTTATAAACATAATTTCGATAAAGTGACAGTAAAATGTAATATATTATAAATAAATTAAAAGAATAATTGTTTAAGAGTGAAGTGCTTGGAGCTTGCAAACATAATTGAAATCAAGTTTATAAACATAATATAGATTAAGTTTGTTACATGATGTTAAATGTATTGATTAGACAAATAATTTATTTAAAATACATAATTTATGAATTATTATATGAAATGAATTACGGGTATCAGGTTTCAACCATATAATAAATAAATAATTCATCGAAGAATAATAAGGAAGTTGACTAATAACCAAAAGTACAATAATACTGAAGTCGATTTTGATTGTTGGGATATGATCAGCCATGGTTGGTGTTTAGACGGTCTCGTGGATTGTGATAGTTAATTAAGGTTTGGTGTTAATGGGTTAGGTTGTTGTTGACATGGTCTAATCAAGTTGGAGAAGGAACGTCTTGGTTTTGTAATTGATGCTATATTTTTATGAGTCGTTGAGTATACCAAAACTTAGCATTTTAGTGAATAATTCAGTTATTGTATTTCCTTTATCTTATTTTTAAAGCAGTTTTCATTATTTTTATTCTTATAAAAATTTACATTAAGAGTTAATTTGATGGAACATTAAAATTAAGAAAACAAGCAATTTATAACACAAAAATGAAATTTATGATATCTTAAGTAATGATCATGCAATCGCCTAATTTATAATAATCACAATTTTTATTAATATAAATATAATTTAACAATAATTTAGTTCTTTCTATTTTTTTAAAATTTGAACGGCAAAATAATTCGTCAAATTTAAAATATGTATATATATTTATATGATTTATATTTTTATACTTGGAATTTAAATTCATATAATCCTAAATCTTCTATGAAATTTAAGGAAAAAATACCTTATTATTTAAAAAACTTTGAAGAGGAAAATAAACCGGATAGGGCCTTGATGAATTTCTCAAAAACTTTGAAGAGGAAAATAAAACGGATAGGGCCTTGATGAATTTCTCGAATCCATTCGTTGGTAAGGCCTGCATTTGAAGCTTTTGAATGATTAACGGTCCAGATTTCATACGTAAAAGCCCCTACTGTCCAAGGGGTTCTTCACCTTTGTACGCCTCTCAGTCGCTGAGCAGAAAAGCCTTTAGAAGATCTTGCATAAACCCTAACACATACGACTGTAAAGTGACAACCTTTTCATAAAACGAAGATTCTTACTTGATTCCTGTTGTCTGAACAATGGCTGAAGCTGTATCAGGGTCAGCTAGTTCTACGACTAATGGTGGAGAGGAGGTATCATTGAAAGACAAAGGCAATGAATTCTTCAAAGCTGGCAACTTTTTGAAAGCTGCCGCTCTCTACACTCAAGCTATCAAGCTTGACCCTTCAAATCCCACTCTGTATAGGTAAAGTTTGAGTCTGAAATTTGGGATCTTTTTCTTGCCTTGGATTATCTGTTCATAAAACCGCAATTTTTTTGTGCTCTTTATAGAGTTTTATTGACTCGTCTGATTGAGTTCTTATGGTTTTAGGAGTACTTGTTCGCTTCTATATATTTTAACAAATATTGGATGGTTATAATTTGTCGGGAACTTGTTGAGCTAGTTCTCCTAGATTTGTTTCTGTAAATTCCTTGCTCGTAATTTTTTTTAATGAATGCGTTTCCTAGAATGAAGCATGATCTGGACACCCTTTAATCTTATGCCTCTGTGTCACTTCATACAAAAGGATGCCACTTTATGTGTGATTTGAAGTTAGGACTCTAAGCTTTTGGTATTGATATATACGTGGAGCATTTCTCTTTTTTTTTTGACAAACTCTATCTGGTTTTCATTTCTGTTGGATTGAGAACGAACTCTTCTTTCATGTTCATGAACACGATGATACTGAGCAGGGTAGGCCTTAATTGGCTGTCTTATGTTAGTAGGATGAAAGTCTACTTGAAAAGAAAAACTTTCATTTAGTTCAGAAATTGATGAATTGATGAACATGTGGCTGCTTCATGTTTATAACATGTATGTCTATCCTTACCTGATCTTTGTGCATTTGTTGCTGTGCACTCTATTATTTGCTAGTAACCGTGCTGCAGCATTTCTGCAATTGGTTAAGCTAAATAAAGCTCTTGCTGATGCTGAGACAACAATCACTTTAAATCCACAGTGGGAAAAGGTTCCTACCAGTTCATATTTGTTTTCTTATGAAATAATGAATTTTCTTAAATATTTTCTGTAATTACTTTATATTATCCCCACCAGGGATATTTCAGGAAGGGTTGTGTGCTGGAGGCAATGGAACAGTATGATGAAGTATGTTCAAAAGGCCCTTATTTGCTTCATATGTTATTCGATGATAGTAGAGAAAGACATATAGTTTAGGTTTTCTTCTTCTGATGCCCGTACTTTCCATGTTAGTGTAGGCCTTGGCTGCCTTTCAAACAGCTTTACAATACAATCCACAGAGCACAGAAGTGTTGAGAAAGATTAAAAGGATATCTCAGTTGGCAAAAGATAAAAAGCGAGCTAAAGAAGTGGAAAGCATGAGATCCAATGTTGATATGGCAAAGCACTTGGATCCAGTGAAAACAGTGTTGGTAAGTGTAATGCATTGTGAAATGACAGTGATTTCTGAACTTTAAACATTATTCTTGGGCTGGTGGCATGGGTGTGAATACATTCTTGTTGAAATTATTTAGTTCCTTTATATTCTTGAAACTCTCTAATTGATATGGTTTCTCGCAGGCAGAGAAGCTTGGACCTGAAGAATGCTGGAGAGACATGTTTTCCTTCCTTGTTGAGACCATGGAGACAGCTGTAAAATCATGGCATGAAAATTCTAAAGTAGATCCCAGAGTCTACTTTCTCCTCGATAAGGAAAAGACTCAAATCGATAAATTTGCTCCTGTTGTCAACATCGAGAAGGTGATGCAATCAATTAATATTTTTTAATTGCCATATTACTGGGTATGAGAAAATTCTTACTGATGCTTGACAATAGCCATGTTGTGTTTTTGTGTACAGGCCTTTGAGTCACCCCATACACACTCTAGTTGTTTCACATTTCTTCGGCAGTATGCTGAGGATTCTTTCTCCAGAGCAGCTTGCCTAGTGGTTGCCAAAAACATCATATCTTATCCACAGGTAATAATTTACTACCTTGAGTTTGCAAGATAGGTCTTCTTCATTTTAGGTGCTTGCCTATTGTGATCTTCATTTATTTATAAGAGTTAAATTGTAATTGGTATTAATGCTCATGCTTTATCTTCTTCAGAATGTTGGACCTTCTTTTTCCAAATTAACAGCATATAGTTGAGCTAGGTAATATCCTTTTTCATTTCAATGTGTAGATTTGTAGTCTAGGAGTGTATATTTGTAGTAAGAAGTTGATAAAGGGATAAATGTTTCATATAATAATTACAGCTGACATGTTTGAAACCAAAGATTCGCATTAGTTGCTTATGTTAATCATTGCATGTTCATCACATTCAGAAAATCTGCAGCCTTCTACATTGGTGCAAGTGCTCTTCCCTGCATATTAGTTTCTGTGGTAACTGCTTTGGTATGTGCATCTGGACTGCATTTCTGGCCTGTTAGCGTAGTCACAATTTTGCAATCAGGGGATTTTATTGCTTAGTTGACTGCGAGTTGCAATTTACGTAGTTTTGACATGAAGTAGCTGTTAATGGCTTCTCAATGTTGTTACAGGTCTGGAAAGGTCAAGGATCAAGGAAATGGAAACATGGACAACATGATGGTTTCTTTGTTCAATTTGAATCAACAATATTGCGGAAATTGTGGTTCATTCCTAGTAGCAACGAAAAGGGGCAAACATTGTGCAAGTACTTCTCTTGGTCCACATCCCTTCTCTCACGTTTGCATACCCTATTAACTGTTACTAACTGGTTCATGCATTAACATAGTTGAATGACTACATAGAACAGGTTGCATCATTCCTTTCCGTAACTTAGCGTGACTCTGTAATACTTACTAGAAATTTTAGTCAGACACGTTTCTGTTTGCTAGAAGGGATGATAGAAAGTAGATTGGCTCAGAGAGTAGTTGGTTGAAGCTTAATAGTTATGCAGGAGATGGGGATTTGCTTTTACTTTTGATCCTTGTTCTATAAGTTCCAGTTTGCCAACGCTGCTGCTACTGTTGATTTGCTTCACTCTTAACCATTCCATTGTATTTAGAATGATCATCCATTTACCTATTCCTTTGTTTCCTCATTGATCAAACTTTTCATATTTCAGGGATCCAGAGAATCTAGACATTAGTACACATGAAGTTATTCCCCGCATATTCAAAGAGAAGTTACCCTCTTCATAGTGGTCGCATTTGCCTCACTAAAGGCAATTAAGTTCTGCACACTAATGGGAGAGTTTGACATTCAAAAGGGAACAGATAACAGCAGATGCCATTTTTCTCCTCCTTTTACTCTTTAACTTTGGAGGAACAGGGCAAATGTGCAAGATCATATCTTCCATCCTTAAACTCTCCCTGCTTTAGGAGGGGGCTGTTTTGAGGTTAGCCCTCTTTGTTGAGTGGTATATTTCCTGCTGTGAGCATAATTGTAATTGTTTACAATCACTGTATGTGGTTTTTGGACAGTGCTCAGCTTCAAACTTTAGGTTTATGGTGATTCAAGTAAGGTTTTGTGCCAACATCTAGCTTATATTTGAGCTATATTTTCCATTCTTGGAGCTTAGTTCTTGGTTCTTAATTGTTCCCCCATATATAATAAAACATTGTGGTTTCTTTCTTGAGTTTATAATACAAATTAAACTTGAACACTCTCGAAAGAACATACTCGGAAACTTTTCAAAGATAAAATCACAGAATGGAAAGACAAGACTGAGCACGGTGGGTGATCTCTGCTTGCTACGGCGATAGTAACTCCCGTGGATCCGGTCCAGCAGGCGAAGGTGGCTTTGGGGGGGTCATGGGTTATTTTTATGTTTGCCTCTGATGGCTTGTGAATCGTCTACCAACTTCACCCTGTTAAAAGAACACAGTTAAATCCGTTTCCACAAATAAAGAAGTTTTTCAATAGCTTGGTAACCATTATCGCTTAGTGAGAGCTTGTACCTGGCCTGAGTAACCTCAGACAGAATCAGGACTACGAAAAGCAACTTGAGCATATGGATAAGATATGGTACGGAGACTGCTATCTAAAACATAGGTACTGTACCAATAATGGGTATTGGCCCCGGTCCCGGTTGGTATTTAACATCAGGACTGGATTGTAATTTTCAAAGTTTATGAATTAAATTGAAAAAAAACTGAAGCTAAATTGTGAACGAATTATGGACATAATGAGCATTGATTCTTTCGTAAGGCCACGATTATCACAAGCAAATATATTAAAACTAAAGATGGTCAAATTTACGATGAATTAAGTATAATATACTATTGTTGGGACACCGGACAGAGATCCGATCCCAGTTACAATAGAATAATTTCAAAATTTGTTTATAATTTTTTATTTTTTGAAAATCAAAATTATTTTAATTCTATAAAATAATTAATACATAAATCAATAACAAAGTATGAATATTAATTTGTAATTTATTCTAAAGCTTGATCATGTTCTTGTCATATCTCTTGAACTGTTTTCGAAATCGATTCGTTTTAAATACTGTAGTCGCACAAGTGTCCAACCTCTAATGGTATCCACCTAACAGGTTGAGAGAACTCTATAATTTTTCAGAGATGGTTAAGCAAGAAGTGTTAGTTCCATAAAGCTTAAACCTATTTATATTAAATTTTGGACATTTTAGTAATTTAATTGAAATTAAATTCTAATATTAATTAAACTTTAATTATAATTACAAATAATTCTAATTGAATACCTCTTATGCTCAAATAAGATCCAATATCTCATATTGATCCTTATTTATTAAATATATCATATTAATTATAAAGTTTCTCAAACTTTACAATAAAGTCTAACTTTATTAAAATAACTCTATTCTTTCAACTAGTTCTTTACGTGAGACCCATTCGATTTTCAAATACGACGACAATAAATATAAATATAAATATAAATTATAATTCATAATTAGAATTAGAATTAGATAAATTAATACTCTTTTTAATTTATCTTTATTTCTTCAATTAAACAATTTATAATCAGATATCAAAATTGACATTAAACAACGCATCATGAGCATCCAAATATTTAAAAATGCCAAAGTGGTTTTAACTAACCTTTTTATGCATAATTTTTCTATATAATTCAATCATTTTATCATATAATGTTTCGATTAGACATTGAACATGAAATGAATATCTACTCTATTTTGAGTTCAATCATATTAGTTTTCTACCATTAACTATTAATTTAATTAATAACGTTTGTAAACTATTTACAAAGTGTTACTCCACCTTGGCTAAGAATTTCCTGAATTAATATTAATCAAGAACAACAGAACATTCTCCTTAATTATTTTAGGGTGATGAATCATATCTTGATAAAACAGCTATCTCCATATAGTTCATGTTTTATCTAATAACTACCGATTAAAGGACTCATGATTAAATATGTCATAAGTAGTATCAAACCATAGTAATTCCCGTATAAGATAACTTTGGAGATCTTAAGTCAAAGGATTACTTATATAATCATCACAATAAAAATTTCATAAATATACAAGTAATGTTCCAAATGAATTTATCATATATGGTCAGTTCAGTGAACTTGTTCTTAACAAGCACCCGCACGTTTGTTTAAGTATCTCAATACTTCAACCTATGAGATCGACTACTTCCTTCAAAAGAAAAAATATAACGTTTGCTAATAGAAAAATACTAAGAACAATTTAAAGATAATACATAAACGCAATATGAATCTCATAATTATAATATCATTATAATTTGATTTACAATGAATAATTATCCCATAAACTATCATATACATCTAAATATATACAACATAAAAAATTCCTTTAAATTATTTTATTACTAAACTACAACCAATAGATTGGCTGTAAGGTATAAACTAACAACTATCATTAAAGTTGGGAGCAACTAAAAATTCAATTCCAAGAGCTCAATTGTGTTCGCCTGATTAAGTAGAGGATGCATGATCGATTCTCACCACAAAGCTAAAGTTACCTCAAACAAAATATTAACAATGTAGATGGGTAATTGATCAGGCTTAGTAAGAATTAGGTTAAAAATATTATTTTTACCGTCCACAAGATTCGATATTCAACTCGTAATTATAAGTAAAAATAGTTGAGAATGGACAAATGATCCAATTTAATTGATATTGATTATGTACAAGATAATATTATTATTATTATCAGAACAATTAAACTTTGAACCCGTAATTATATCGACCCAATTACAAGAATTGTGAGAAGAATGAAACTCTATCAAACTCATTTATATCCCTCCAAGTCAAGGTGAGCATGCACGAAAGGAATTAGATGCCTCTTGTATACAAACTATGATAAAATATATAGACTTTTTAGTTTAAAAATTTTCCGAAATTTTTTCTTTTATTTTTAATTTAAAATTCATTTTTCTTAGAATTTTGTTAAAAAATAACAAGAAAATAGATATATTATGAACATCAAATGTTACTAATATGATAATAAAACTTAACTTTTAAACCGATTTTATCGAATTAAATTTGATTTAAATTAATAATTTAAGATAATTATAATAAATTATTAGTTTAAGTTTGATTTAATTAATTTAATTCAAATTTAGGAATTAAGTTGAACTGTAATATAAATAACATTTAATTAGTTTACCTTCCATGTTTATATTGCTTATGTTTTGTCTGCATGTTTACTAGCTTACAGACAATATTTTCTGCAAAATTTTCCCATGAAGACTGTTTTCTGATCTTGGAACACAAGAAACTTCTCTCTCACAAAGTTCGAGCTTCTTCAAATCGAAAGCAGAGGAATGTGTTGGACTTAAACGACTCTTACTAGTTTCCCTTCGTTTTATAAACTCCATTTCTTGTTAATTGCTTCTATGGTTATTGTATCAGGAGTTGAACTCTAGCCAATTATTGTATTAGCTTTTGAGGACTGAAATTACAAGTAAACAAATGTAAGAAAAAAATAGATTCTAAATTTAGGAAACAATCATAAAATTGAAATATCAACATGAAATTACAGTGATACTGAAAAAATACACACAGTTTCTATAGACATATAATATAATAGGATAGTTAATGTTCCTGCGTTTGATCCGTGATGCTTTTGTAATGCTTGTCCTAAGGAACATGTTTAGGTAAAATCACACAAGAAATTTGAAAAAAACGATCTACATGATGATATTTCCCAATTATACAGTTTTTTTCACCCTTTGACTGAAATTGAAGGAGGAATCACTCATTTGTCAGAATCTCAGCTTGGGAACATTGTCTCTTGGAGTTTTCTCCATGGAAGATGGCTGAGAAATTGTTGGGAACATGTAAAATTAGTATCTTTTTCCATGAACCTGCAAGGACAGATATTATACAACCAGATAAGATTCAGACTGCAACTGATTAATTACATCCTTTTAGCTCCTTCCTGCTCAGCAGTGGTCATTGAGATCTAAAGTTGTCTTTTTGCTCACCTCAAATCCAACTAGAGATCTGCAGTAGTTGGTGTTTGTGAGGACTGTACTCGTAGATCCACACTCACTATCTTTAAGTGACACTGAAGATCTGTCAAGCTTGATTGACCACGGGTACAGATAATTTTGAGCTGTGGACCCAACATGAGAAGAAGATCTCTGCATTCTCACAGCTCTTGGGATATTTCTACCTTCCATTGATGCTCTTCTTCGACTTGGTTGCCTCTCAAAAGAATCTGGCCTCTGTTTTGGTGCACTCTGTGACCGAACCTTGGCTCTTGAAGATTCTGTGTTTGCCATGTAATTTGGAAATAGTGGGTAGTCATATGAAAGTGATTCTGCATAGTCTGGGCGAGGAAATGCAAATTGAAGTCTTGAAGGGTCTGGTTTGGAAATGGCAGAATAGTACTGAGGACTGCTCTGTGCTGTGCTAAAGGAGTAATCCTCAAAATGCCCACTGGAAGCTCTTGGGCTCATTTCTGTCAGAGCTGATGGAGCTGGAGAAACTTGGAAATTCTCTTGTTTTGGTGCATAATGCGTGGAGAATCTCTGCTCTGATCCTTCTGCTTGACTTTGATGTGAATAGCTATTCCTGCTCTTGCTACTTCCTTTTGATTCTCCAAGATCCATCTCCACAATTTTGACGTTCTCCTCCATACTTCTATCAGTCTCCTAAAAGTGCACCAAAAGAACATGTCGTGGATTAGTTGTTCTGG
>JANITX010000212.1:87223707-87234955 GCA_027564395.1 Erythroxylum ulei | reverse complement strand
TTTCCTGTCCCTGTCAACCGGAGACAGGGACAAAAACGGGAGGGACAGTATCCAAACAGTCATGGGGTCAGGATTATTGGGTTTTGTCCACCGTCTCCGGAGACGGGGACACTATCCAAACACTGCGTTAAAGACAAATGCACTTATAAATCTTTGGTTTGTCATCTCAAGTCGTCCTTGTGTATAATCCATCCAAGTACATTCATGGTGCAATCACTTTACTTCATGAACTAAATTATCAACAATCTGAATCATTGTATTACAAACCTTGTAGATTTGTAAAGTATCAACAATCCTCATCAAAGTCAAGAATCTTAACCTACCTTAGGACTTGACACAACTTAGTTGTGTCATTCATCTTTGATCTCGCATTTAAATGACTTCCATCATTGAAGATCTCTACCAATGCATGACTTGCCTACTCTAGAACTTTTATCGATATTGTGCATTTGTCACATTTACTCGTTAAGTCTTTACACCGGTTCCTTGTTAACATTTCATTTTTTCATACCAAACTAAGCATGAAGCTTCAGTCAAGACTTGTTAATCCTTATACAATTAAAATATTTAGACTAAAAGGTCTAATAAAGCATCTTCACGAAAATAATTTGATGTCTTGCTGAAATAATCTATGATACTCCTCCCATTTAAGTATTTCCCTAGAAGAGTCTTTAGCCAAATTTTGAAAATGAGAGCAAGTATTCTTTTTTATAAGCGTGTTAACTACGTACCATTTTTACTCTCTCTCAGATTTTATTTTATTTGAATGCTCATTTACAAGGCTCATTACACTTAAATAACATAATTATTAAGATTGACTTCTTTTGTTGAGTTGTTACTCCCTTTTCCTTAATCTTTCATTATTATAGAATTTATTTGCTCCTCTCTCGCTTTTTGTTTCTGCCATTCACAAGCAATATGAAGCTCTTTATAAATAAAACAAGAATTTCTTGTTTTGAACGTTTCTTTGGCTTACAATGAAAAGATTTCCCTACCTTCTCCTTGTCATTCTTTTATTGATTCTAAGTTTCATTATTCTTCTTATTCTCTCCATTAGTTAGAATTAGTGGTGGTACTTGAAGATTTATCAACATATTTGTTGTCCTTATAATGCTAGGAGGTCTTTCAAGTTTTGCCTCTAAAATTCAACTTTTGTCTAACCTTACAAGTCATTTATAAAGTTAAATAACTTATCCTCTTTCGACATGTTTTGCATGTCTAGCATCAAAGATGTTAATTACCTCACGTACTCTCTTACTTGGCTTTCTTACCATAATCATGTCAAAGATTTACGTCAAGATAAGCGGCATTGTTATGGAGGAACTAATGTATTATAATTCCTTCATTTTTTTCAATGTTAATAGGAGGTGTACTAAGTGTTGATGTTATTAAATTAAGGTTTTTGTTCTCCATCATAGTTTTATATCATTCATTATGTATATTCAAGTGATTAATACCTTCATCGAATCGGATACTTGGACCATCATAAAGCAATCCTTCATATTTCACAAAAAAAAATTTGAACTCTCTGGTTAGCCATCATGAGTCATCTTTATGTATAATCCATCTAAATATGCTATGCAATCACATTGCCTATGACCTAAGTCACAATAATCAAAGTTATTATATAATAAACTTTGCATATTTACGTACCTTCAAAACTTCTCTTCAAAATCAATTGCCTTCGCGCATCACCAAACTTAGCATGACCTAATTGTGCTACCCTTTTTTGGTCTCATCAATGTGCATCAATCCATGTTAACACTCATTACTCCAGAGCTTTCATCCATTTGACTCGTCGATTTGCAAACCTTTAACATGTCATCTTCGTACCAACCTAAGTGTTAAAGTATCGGCTGAAGATTATTAATAGAGGTGACAATTTTGGACCAACCCAACTTAGCCTGACCCGGCTTGAAGTTAACAGGTCATATTTAGGTTGGCTGAACCTTATACAGCACAGGTGTAAAACCCAGCTCAAACTACCCGATCTCTTCTCTAAGTCATTTTGGGTTACCCAAGTGGCCTGGAACAAATGCTCGAGAGTGAATTTCCTGCAAAACTTGGACCACCTTCTAATAGAATCAGATTGAATGATTGAGCCCACAACCCATTGCCATGCCCACTCGTTACCTGTTACTCGATCTACCATTTGAACTTGAAGAATCTGCAGGGGTCTTTTACTCGTCTTCATTCACTAAATCATAATATGCAAGTAACTAAGCACATTTGGCTTGATAAAGTGATGAATTTTGTGTTTGCCGCATGTAACTTGCTTAGTAAGCTTATGGTTAATAAATTTGGTCTTATGGTTAACAAATTTGATCTTGATTAAGAAATAAAAACTACCAACTTAAACTGAATGTATTTTAATAAAAATATGTTCAAATTTAAAATCTTATGGTCACATCTATGCTAGAAAATTTTATCATAAAAATCATTTTTAAAGGCAGGTATAGTTTCACTTGTCAAATGCTTTTGTAAAAGCATTTATCCGAATTCCAAAATGCAACTATCGCCAATCCATCCTACGAATTGAAGCATCACATATGTTGTTGACGTGCAGGGTTAAGAGTTCTTAACCCTATCGAAGAGTTTGGGATTCGACTCTTCAGTTATCTAGATGTATTTCAAGTAAATTACATTAAACTTTATGCTTCTTGATGCACAAGAAATTTACATGTCAAATGAAGGATGAAATGGTTTATTTCATATTTAAAGCTTATATTTTAGTAACAAAATAGCAATTTAAATTAGACCAATTTAAGAATTTAAAAAGAGCTAGAAAGAAATTACATAAAATGGTAGTAAATTAAATAACAAGTTTAGTTAAAAGTATGCGAGGAGGAAGATTGTAAAAGTGGACTTTCCTAAAGATATGTGTACATTATTGTATTTGATGAACGTTTTATAGCCTCCGTTTCAATAAGATTCTTACTATAATAAGCGAAACAACATACAATTTTTCTAACGTTATCCGATATTTGCATGCAGAAGAAGAAAATGTAACAATACTTATTCTAAATATAGGTCTTCTTCTTCAACTATAAATTAATAATTTCACACAAGAAAAACAATTACGGAACAATGGAATCCGGTAAAAGGGTTTTGATCATTATTTCCATTATTTCCTCCTCTTGCCTCTTTCCTTCTGAGGCTGAGGTTGAAACTCCTCTTCAATTGGTGTCAAACACATGCAAGCAAGTCGGCGACGTCAATTCCTGTACGAACGTTCTCAAAACTCTTCCACTCTCGACCAACCTACAGGGCATGGCCGTATCTGCTCTCGACGTAGCGAAAAAACAAACCACAAGCGTGCGAGATTTCTTCAACGATATATCAAACAAGAACCCTCAATTCGAAAAGGCACTAAAGGTCTGTGCAGAACAATTTGAGGTATCAATTAATTCATTCAACCCAATGGTGCTTGAAGGAGGAATGGGAAGCTTGGATGTTCATTATGCCCTAGATAATATGAAGGTTTGTGAAGATGGTTTGGCTAAGAGCAACGTTCATATTGATGAAGTTGCCAGCAAGCTTCGTGAATGGATGCCATACTTTACGGCTGCATATGCTACGGTGATGGCCACGGAAAATACTGCTAAGTAATAACTAATCTCACAAATATTTCCTGAGATTACTTGTTCAAGTATGCATTTTCCTTTTATATAATAATTTTCTTTTTCTTTTGTTTCTTTTCTTTGGTTTGTATAGTCATTATTTAAGGTTTATGACCTACTTTACATCTTAAACTTAACTTTGGAGGAATCCGGGAAAAGAAAAATCTGATCAAGAGAGATGTGTTCTAGTTATGATAACTATTTTTGAACTTTCCTTATAACTTATCATTTTTCTATTTTTTAACCATATTTTAAATTATTTAATTTTACTTAATCTGTTGCCGATTTTATATCAACTTAATACCGCTTGAACGTTTTAAAACTTAATTTTTTTGTTTTATCAATTTAGCATCCTCGAAAACATTAATTATCATTACATCACATTTAATATTAGTGTTGAACTTCAAAGTACTATCCAGCCAAAATAAGACACAGCTTTCATTATCATTTTCAATCTTTCATACCCACAATTATATATGCATATTTTGTATAAAAAAACATGAAGCCCAATAATTCAGTGAAAGAGACAATAAATATCCTTTCAAGCTTTTCACACACACACACATAAGAGCTCCTTTGGATCGTGTGTCAATTATAAAAAACGTGTGATTAGTCAACAAATCTCTATTAAACAGTGTCTAATATAATTTTAACATGAAGACTTTAATGTTTAAGTTATTGTTTATTAAAAAATAAAGAGAAAATAACAATTATTGATTGAAGATATCAATTATTTTTGGCACGTTAATAAGCCCTCGTACTTAGTCACCACTGGCACTTACTGACATGAAGTAATGATCTAAGCAAAACATCCTGAGAAGTGTCAAGTGTTAGGCTTGGATCAAGACATGTAAATCCCAAGCTTACTTAGATCAGAAATTGTTAATGAGACATCGGGAGTTGAACGTATTTGACTGTCACGTTTATGTTCTATGAGGTCAATTGCACCGAATTCCCCCAAACTTTCATGTGAACCACTCAATAGTATTTGTAAATTTTCAACCATCTTTTTTAGATCATTCGGCCATACATTTTAAAAGCACTGACCTTTTCTCTTTTAGACGCGTACTAACCAAAGACTCAAACATTGCAGGAGTATAACGTAATCAACATACATAAAAAGTCCAAAGTAGCTGCACTAGACTTGGCCAGTCTTTAACGGGATTTCCTTTCATAGATGTTCGTTGCCAAATATAACTCCTTTTTGACTAATTAGGTATTAGCCCTTTCATTTATTACTCTATCTTATTTACTTTCTAAATATGTTCAAATTCGTTTTGTTAACCCTATTAGAAATTTTATATTGTTCTTCCTTGAATCGGAAATTATAATTTTAAAAATAAAAATAATAAAGTTAAAACTCAGAATAGCTAAGAGTCGTGACATGACGGGCATTGTTTAGTTTTCTCTAGAAACAGGGGACTGCAGAAGTCGAAAGTTGAAAATCTGACGGGTCACTGATATTGACGTAGTCTATTTAATATCTATAGGACTTTTAGTTGCTGATGTGCAGCGGTAACGAGACCGAAACCGAAAGTCTATTCCAACTACCAATGGACGTTCTATGTTCTTACAAGTCAGCCGCGTAAAACATTTTCCCTACACTTCCATGTTACATGCATTTTCTAAACAAATCAAATGATCCTGTAACTTACATAAGTCGGCTTCAAATACAAAGCTCACAAAACTTGACCTTCGTCATTTCTCTCTTCCTTTCCTTCTGTGTTTTGTTGAAGAGAGAGATATGGCTTATCGTGCTATTATGACAATTTCTTGCCTTGTAACCCTTTTACTTCTGCAACCTATGGTTGCTAGAAGTGATCTTTTAACTCCGATTCTTTCACCTATTCTTGGTATGCTGTCTGCTTCATCACCTAATTTAGAAGTTGTATAGTCTACTTCCATGTTTTTTCCGTTTTCTTCTTTTTGTGTGATGTTGTAATGGTTTCTTGGTTACAGACCAAGTATGCAATCACGTCGAATGTGGAAGAGGAACTTGCAAGCCGAATAACAGCAGTGCTCCCTTCTTCGAATGTCAATGTGCTGATGGTTGGAGGCAAACCCGATCCGGCTCTAGTGATCTTCTCAAATTTCTTCCTTGCATAATCCCGAACTGTGAGTTCTCGACCCTTTTCTCTGCTTTCCCTTCTTAGTTTCAATCTTTGATCTCCTTCCACTAGCTTCTCCTTTCTCTTGATATTGATACAGTCATCCCCTTTCCATATGGATCGATCATAACACTTAAATTGCTCTCTCATAGTTTTATCATAGCTAGTTACAAGCAACCCGTGCTCAGAATCTAATGAAATCTAAGTGATTTTGGAATGGCAAATTAAGTCTGGCCTGATCTTAGTTCAATAAATTCAAGTTGATTTAGTATAATTGATTAAGATAGAGTTTTTTTTACAATTTATTGAATTAGTATAATTGATTAAGATAGAGTTTTTTTAATTCTTTTAGACCTTAATTGCATCGAGTTTTGAAATGAATTCGAATCGAGAAAATGTCGAAAGCAAAATGGGAACAAGTTTGGGATGCAGTTCTTGACTGGAAGGAGGAAATAGTCGTCAGGGATAACTATTTAGACACGTTTAGAGTTTGGAAGGTGAATCAAGTCAAGAGCATATCTCTATAATACGTTGCAAGCAAATGTTAGTTAAAAAGAAAAGTTGGTGATGAGTGGTAAGTAATAAGTCTTTTCAGGCACTTTTGCGGTGTCAAGTAGTTGTAAAAAATTGATTTGCCTTGTGCAGGTGGAGTAAGTCAAAGTTTTAAATATTTATTATGAAGCAAAACGATGAATCTGATTATGATGCCTCGATTAAAAATTAATTTACTTATTAAAAACAGATTATCTGAATCTCGTCTTTATTATTTCTTAATTGTATTTCTTATGTTAAGAAGAATTTATAATTTAAAAGTAAAACTACTGGCAAAATTGTCATTATAGAACTTTGATGATCAGTACTATTTGTTCTTTTTTATGTAATTTATATTTTGTATTAGAGAGTGCAATTAGTTAGAATAGTCACATTTTCTATCAGTAAACGGAGACTAAAGTAGATCGGAATTCTAATTACAATTTTCTCAGGTACCATGGATTTCTCATGTGACTCAGCGCCTTCGCCAGCTTCGGATAGATCGGGCACCAATAACCAGTCAATCTTTGATCGTAAGAACAATTAATGATTCAAAAATTGAATAAATGATAATGAATTCTCTTTTAATTTGGATTTTTTATTTTAATATATAATTTTAAAAAATTATCTTTCACTTTTCTGATATTATATTTTTATGTAACATGTATTCTTCTTTGAAAAATCTAACGAGAAATGTCGTTTTGTCTTTGCTTTTGTAGCCTGCAATTTTGTGGATTGTAGAGGTGGCTCCTGCATCAAGAAATCTAACAATTTCAGCTACCAATGCACATGTTCAGACGGCTATCATAACCTTCTCAATCAAACTGCCTTTCCATGCTACAAAGAGTGTAAGCTATGAAACTTTTCGATGCCCGATTCTTATTTTCTGTTTGTTTCTTGAGATTTGACATTGAGTTCTGGTCCTGGACTTGAAGGCGCAATCGGAATGGACTGTAAGAACCTTGGTGTTAATATAGCAAACACGTCTGCTCCACCAGCACCTGGATTGTCTGATAATGGTAGCAATCAAGGTAAGGTTTCTCCTCCACCAGCACCTGCATTGTCTGATAATGTTAACAATCAAGGTAAGGTTTGTCAAAGTTAACCTTCCGTTTCATCTCCTTGTTTGTATTCTCAGTTGTGAATACAATTTGGAGATGAGTTAATTATTCTTGTTCATGAGTTGATTATATTCTTGTTCATTCTCTCATTCAGGTACTTCGATCCCACTTGGACACTTTGATTGGGTAATTGTACTGGTGATTTCCCTGGCATTGACTCTGTGGATATAGAACACCAACATTTGTATTTCTCGTCTCGGGTGGTTTCACATTCTTTTACACATTTTTACCACTATACGATCACTTGTTTCTGTTTGATGTCCGACACCTGGTTTTCCCGGCCATGAATCTGTCATGTACTATCTATAATTCTTCAACTATACTTCTTGATTGAATAAAACATTTCTTTATCCTCTTCTTTAATCCTGTCGTTTTTCGTTTTTACTTCCCAGAAACAGTGGAAGTAAAGAGGTCATTACGTTACAATCTAAATCACTGTTCCAATAGTCGAATCGGTGACTCGTGACTTTAAATATATCCAGTTACTGACAAATCCTTCCGCGACAAGGAGTTGAAAGTTAAAACCCTAATAAATGTATCCGTGTGTTATTGAACGTATGGGTCCCCTGGAGCTGGCCCAACATCTTTAAATGAATTCACGAGTGAACATCTGTATGGCTATAGAACAGAAGATTGGGACGATGCACACCCACCTGTTGTTGATTGATTGATAAATGATACCCATCTTCTAAATTCAACGTCATCTAATCTTATCATCAACTAAATCACTTAATAGTACGGCGCCTCTAAATCGGCGGCGTACGGCCCACGTTGATCGTTATCGTAGCCATATAAGAAAAAGAAAAAAATTCTCAGAGCAAGTGATTCTAGACCGACGAACCATACCTTCAGTACTCGATCTCCGTGTCTCTTTTCCCGATTGAAACATTCTTCGGTTTTTGTGTGTGAATTATTGCCTACTTTTTTCAACTTCTTACTATGCCATCCATCTTTTGTGCTTTAACGCTTCTCGAGCATCGCTTCTCTACCAAATACCAATGAGATTTCCAATTTTGTTAATCACTAACTTGCTGGTGTGTCTTCCTCTTCTTCTCAGGAATGTATCACCTGTCTTATTCTATTTATAAACATTTAAATATTTATGCAACAGAATAGAAATAGAGTAGTTTCATAATCATTGCCCTCTTTTATGACATTCTGGTCGACTATTTCTCTTTACGTTCATCAAGGTGTCACGTTTAATTAATACCGATCAGTAAAGTTTTACTTGTTTGTTCTTTTTCAATGCGTTTATTTATTGACTTAGTAAATAAGGTTGATTCTTGGTATAAAGAAACAGTGAAATGCAATGGTCTCCAAACCCCTATTCCTATTAACTCTCAGGAGAGAGGGACGTAGCTCAACCATCCTAGACTGAGCTCGAAAATTTTGGAGGCGTTGGAAATTGGAGCTACATGTCCATGTCTTCTAGCTTTCTGCATATGTGACAGCAACCAAGTCACCCATTGATTGGCGTCTAGTTGCCAAACTGGTCCCACTTTGTCGGTCACTAGAGCTTGTGCTCTATATTTTACATTAAGCTTATAATATTACCAGGATAGATGGAGGTTAATTTATTTGGACGAAGCTATAATATGAAGATACCATGTCCTTTGCTTTCTTAGGTTTAGAGAGCGTATAATCATTAGGAATCTATAAAGATGAGCTAAAATAAAGAATTGAGACTATAAAACATGGCTTCTTAGCGGTGGATCTCTGGTGGGCTTGTACTCCAATTAATAGGCATTTAAGGCCCTGGATGAGTTTATTGACTTCATTGTTTTTCGCATTATCTCAATTAAATGAAACTCAAGTGACGTGATTGAGACATTTGATGGGATTTTCTGACGGGAAGAGCATTCGATGTCATGCATTTGCCAATTTTCAAAGACCCGAATCGAACGGATAGCTTCTCGTCTCATTCGGGAAGATTTTAGTCGTTTCATTTCAACGTAACGTTAAGTCCCTTGAACGAGTGATAATGGAGCATCAACTACGAGGTGTTTGGTGTAGATAATCAAAGAGTACACTCATACTCAACTTGAAGCTGATGAGAGTCAGAGATCGATCAAGAGTGTTTGTCAAGTGGGGGATCTTGAAGTTCCCTACAAAATATAGACTCCTTCTGTTAAGCAAATTAAGTGGCTCTTACATCTCCATCTTTGATGTTCGACCTCTTTTTGTTGTCGGTGGTTTCTATCTTCATTTTCTTAAACGCTTCACTTCCATTTGTTCTTCCATGTTTACTCTCCATTTCCCAATAATATTTATAAAAAATCATAATTATACATTATAAATGAATTATTTAATAAATATATATTAATAGCAAAAATAATCTAAAATTTTAATATATATTAAAAGACCAAAATTCCATTTTTGGAGCTAGAGAGGATCTTAGGGTACACGTAGTATCATGTTTAATGATGATAACAAGATCCGTCTACTCTACCAACCCACGCACCACACGTTAGCCACTTTCTTTACCAATACTCTAAAACCTAGCGTGCCCATTTTTCTAAATGTTTTAAATGCGATTGAAAATTAAATCTTTATCATATAGGTTACGATTTTATAATCTTGATTAAGACGAGACTCAGCAATAAATCATTAGTCATATATAAATTTAATATATCTTTTAGTTATTGGGAGAAGAATAAAAGAACGAACAACTGCTCCTTATGTTTCTTTTGTTTTTTTGGGGCCTAGATGGCTCCTTCTCCATTTGTCCTTGACTGGGGTATGCCCCTGTGATATGTATATAATTTTTATCACTGATGAATGCTCCTTATGTTTCTTTCTTTCTGCTGAAGGGGCCGGAATAATCATTCTGAGACTACGGTCACTTGGTGCTTGCTTTGCTTGTTTAGACACAAAATGATCTGGTTCTCAGTGTTATTGTGTTTAGAGTTTTTTTTGTGTCCCATTATACATAAATGATTGATGGTAATGATTCTAATCCTTTCAACTTTCTAAATAGGCTTCTCACCCTCAAGGTGATGACAATATGTAAATCAAATTCTTTTCTTTTTTTCCATTTTTTAATTGAAAGAAAAAGATAAGTTTATATGACTTTACACTTGTGTGGTCTAACATAATTTCTGGGTACCCAAGGGCCATCCTTCATTAAATTTAGACCGACTTGCTAAGGACAGTACCATTGCGAAATGGACCAGCTGAAACTGACCAAATACCTATATTTTTTTCTTGTATGATAATCCAATTAACACATGCATAGCAATTTTAGTACAGCCGACTTCGACTTTCTTCTATATTTATGCAGTTTGAGTTTAATCGATTAAAATAAATTTAATTTTTTGTATTATTAATCGAATTTAAGTTAAATTAGGTTGATTTGATTCTATTTTATTAGAATTTTTTTGAAGCAAATTAATTATTTGTTGAAGGTGCTTTTGATTGAATGAGGAAGCACCTGATCCATGGCAGGATCATAATATGCATCAACATCGCAGTTAAGAAACCAGTCATGTGGCAAACTCGGAACTTAATTCAGACAGTAGCCTGACTTATCCATATCGTTTTCTATCCTTCATTCAATTTCCTCAGATTGCAATACGATCTGCGTCATAATCCATCGCCATCCAAACCCTGTTATCAACTTTAAGTAACCCATTCCAATGGCACAAATAACAATCCTTTCGTTTACCACACTTAGCAATTCAATGTACGCTCCTCTAGAACTCCAAGAACAAAGTTTGCTCTGAAGTTCATGGTAATCGAGAAAGGTGAGACTGAGCACTGAGTATAGAAATGAAGTTGAATAAGATAGTACCAGAATCCATGACTGAATATTCATATGCTTATTCATTTTTCCTTGGATTTATTTGTTATTCCTTTGGTCTATTAGAAA
>JANITX010000212.1:87190717-87202434 GCA_027564395.1 Erythroxylum ulei | reverse complement strand
AATCACATGTCATTCAGAAATTCATATCAAATCAAAGCACTTCCAATACATGCCCAACTATTAAACTCCTCGAACTTCAAGTCCGAAATTCAGAAACAATTCACAAACAATTCAGTAATATGGAAGTTTAATAAATCAAATCAATTCAAAACAAATTAATCCTAGCAAATCATCTAGGTTGACTCACAGTACACTCAAATATGCTATTGCCTGGATGGACCGGCAATTTCTGGATATTGACGTTCCAGTTGCTCCTCTATATCAAACAACATACACAAATATCACAATTTGTACAATCATAAGTGTTTAATAATACTTATGAATGAAATGAAATATGTATAACGCATGTTTATGGCAATCCCGGTATCTTACCATCAATTCCCATCACAAAATCATTCTCATATCCAAAACTTATCTAAGTATTATACTTAGGGTTATGACTCAGTAAACTCATTAAAATCTCTATACTTTTCTCATTAAATCACTTTAGATCTTTCCAAGACACCATATTCGAGTCTACTGTTCATGTTCAATCAAAAGGTGAAAATGCGGTAATTTGGTCTTACTCTCTTCTAAAAAAGTTTTCCTCTGTCTTATGATTCCATTGACACCAAAATAACTTAATTTGGTTTAGTAATTTGGAAGATATGTCTCAAAAATTATCGGGTTGTTCACATTTAACAATAGTGTACTATGTACAATTTCCATCCAGAATTCAATATCTTAGAGGAAGAATCAACATCCGACTTCTTGAGACAATTTGTAGGACTATATCTATAGTTTACTCCAAATTGAAAATCATCTCATTTGGAATCCTACAGATCAATATATCATCAAAATACAAGAACACATTCAGTAAAATATCTAGTTCATGCTCTTCCAACTAATACCCTAACTTTGATTGGATTAATCTTTTTCGAGTCAAAAACAAAAGCTATAATTTCTATCGAGAGATAGAGAAATATGTTGTGAATCCAATGCTTCAAAAATCAGGTCATTTTGAGGTTAGACGACAAAGTTATGGTTAAAAGAATCAACAAATCTGTCCACATAAGACGAAACAAATAGCAGACAAAAAGGAGAAGCAGACGAAACAAATAATAGACGAAGCAGAAAGCAGACGAAACAAAGAACTGACGAATCAGAGTCAACTTAACATGATGTAACTCTTAAGATGATATGACATCATTATAGATGATATGACGTCATTATAGACGATACGTCTCTACAGAAGATACAGATGGTCAACTTAAGATGAAGCAGAAGTCAACCTAAAACGATACAGATGGTCAACTTAAGATGAAGCAGAAGTCAACCTAAGACGATACTATTGGTCAACTTAAGACAAAGTAGAAGTTAACCTTAAACGATATTGATGGTCAACTTAAGATGAAGCAGAAGTCAACTTAAGATGATACTGATGGTCAACTTAAGACAAAGCAGAAGTCAACGTAAGATAATACTGTTGGTCAACTTAAGACGAAGCAGAAGTCAACCTAAGACGATGCTTCTTCATAGACGATACTATCTATACTCCTCAACTCAAAAACCTTTTTCTTGAACAACTCTAAGTTTTCATCTACTCAGGTATAAATACCTATATATTCATACATATATGCATAGTGAAGAAACAAAGCATGTCTCACCTTTCCAAACTTTAATCTTCTACACTAATCCTATACACCATTTCAATGGTACTTCAACTCCAAGAACCATTTCCACAACATTTGATCACTAACAATCCATCCAAAAATCAAATAACACCATATCCACAATTTTTATTCCCTTAACACTGTGTTCAAGAATATAAATTACGTAATGCCATGATCATGCACTGACAATAAATTTATCAACTTTACTTCAAAAATCCACAACTCTAACAATTTTATTCACTACTTGTTGAAAACTCCAAAAGCTTCAACTATTTTAAGCCCTAACTCCATACAAAATACGTAATCCACCGTGAACATCAACTATCTTCTGGGTTTTCTTAAACAATTTACAAGGTGGGATTGATTTAGGAAAAGGCAAAAACACAAAAATGTCTCCGAAGGATTTTGATGGAAAACTTTGTGTGCTTGAAGAAAATTCAAAGAAGGTGATTACAATGAAAGAACTTAGGAAAATAACAAACCCCTTTCTAATTATCGAATAACTCAAACTTCCTTCTGGCAAATAATAAAGGCAACTTTACACTTGTCACTTTTACTAAGGTCCAACTCTAACTAAGTTTCTTTTGAAACTAACTCCATTAATTCTATCTTTACAATCCAACTATCTCCAAATCTTCTTTTGATTTCTTTTCCCCTATTTTCTATATTTTTCTCCGAAATGTATTCCTAAATTCACCGAAATTCACAATTCTCACAATCCTACTAACCAATAATATTTTCGACATAGATAAATTCAAAATTTACTAAATTTCCATAAATCTCAATTCAGTTCAATTATACCCGGAATCATTCATGAATGCATGTACAATTATTTTCATATGCAAAACTTTCACTATTCACGTATATATGTATGACATATTATGCATGAGCATGGAAAAATGCATTTCTAAGCTTTCATTAAGCACTCATATTTACTATTCTAGCCTTCTACAGGTGATGGGATGTTACAATATATTCTATGATGGCATTGACTTGTATGATTAGAGCTCCTAGTACTAGGTCAAAGCTCATCTTTCATGGAGTTTGCATGAAGTTCTATATTTGCAAGTGATTTAGGGAGTGTTTGGGTTGATTTTTTTTCCTTTTTTGGTTTTTATCCTTTTCGAAATAGATGTTAGGGGCTTAATTGTTTAGAAATTATTTTTCTTAATTAAATTTGATTACTCATAACTTTTGAATGTGAAAAATATAGCTTGAAAATTTGAAAACCTTGTATTTTTCCCTTGACTAATATTTTTTATGTCCTTTCAAGGAGACTCATCTATTTTAAACATAGCATAGCTTTATTTATACTTAACCTATATTTTACCTTAATAAGAAAATTTATCAGGTTGACGATTAACTCCTCAAAATCTCACTCAATTCATAAAAACAATATAATAACATATTTCACATTCTACATTGTGCTTCCAGAAACATATAAAATTAAAGATGGGTGTCTTAATTAGTAATATGAGCTTAATTACTCAATTTTTTGCCACGTTTATTTGTGTATTTTGAAACCCTATTTTTGTGTTCTATGTATTTTTACTTTTTTTCTAGTCTTTATTAGTTTATCAGTTAGCAAAAGATTTATTAAAGAATGTTCACTTTAGAATTGCATTATGGTGGTATGTTTAAGAAAAATCCAAATTGGCATTATGTGGGAGGTGAAGTTTCAAATTTACCTAGAATTGATCCAGATTATATGTCAATCATTAAGCTACAACATGTTCTAAAGGAAATGAATCTCCCTATTAATATGCCAATGCATTTTAGGATGCTAGATTCAGGACTTAGGAATCTAGATAATGATGACATTATGCTTGAGACGTTTGGTATTTATAAGGATGAACTTCACATTAAGATTTATATTGGAGACTTGATTGATAAGCTAGACAAATAACCAAATTGGTGCAGTATTAATGATGAGACTCCAAGAGAAAATATATCTAACAACAAGAGCACTGAGTTTAGAACATGTGCATGATGGGGAAAACATAGTTGGACTAATAGTTTAGAAAGTGAGAAGGCAGAAACTGAGGGTTTGATTGATTCTCTATAATCTGATGAGTTCACTGATGATGGATCTAATCTTGAATATTTTCTAGATGGGGATAGTTTAAGTGCTCTTGTTCTTCTGTTAGTTCCCAGTTCTTCTCTTCATCTCGCAGGGTAGAGCAGTTTGGTAGCTCACAAGGCTTATAACCTTGAGGTCACAGGTTCAAATCTCATCTCCACAACATTCTTTTTTACTAAAAAAAATTTGTCCATATTTATTTTAATTGTTAATTAATTACTTAACAGTTTTCTGTTGGAGAATGGGAGGAAAGAAAAGACGGGGGACTATACTAGACTATACTAATAGAATAGTATCATGGTCAAATATACTGACTCCTTTAGGTTATGATAAAAGTAAGGGAGAACTACCTAACATTTAGTTAGGAGATTATGCTGAATATGCAAGTCTCATAGTTGATGATTATGCTAATTTTACAATTAAAAAAAGAGATGGTCACTTCATGAAATTTGATCACATAATTGGTAATGAAAGGTTAGAAGAAGTAATTAACTCTACATATGAGGAAAATACTATTTATTTTTACAGGGTTAATTTTCTCAAATGCAACTATTTACAAGAAGGCACTTAGAATATACTCAATCAAGAAGGGTTTTGAGTTGAAATTAAAAAAGAATGAAAAAGATAAGTGTGCAATCTATAAAAAGATGTGTGGATTGAGGATATATGCAAGCTATTATAAAAAAACTAAATCCATGCAAGTTAAATCTATAAAAGGTAATCCTTATAAGTGTAAATGGTCATATAGAAACAAAACTACAAATTCCAAATGGCTGGCGACCAAGTTCATCATAGAGTTAGCTGATGACCCAAAGTGGAATGTGACTGGATTCTAAAAGGCTAAGAAATGAAAATTCAGGATTCATATTTTTCCATGGCAAGCTCTTCAAGCAAAGATACAAGCATTTAAATTGATCTAAGGTGAGCACAAAGATCAATATGTTAGGTTGAGAGACTACTGTGCTATAATAGTAGAGAGGAATTCCGGATCACTTGCTGTTGTACAATTTGATGTCCTTTTAATGAATAGAAATCCAATTTTTAAAAGACTATTTGTTATGCTTTCTACACAAAAACATGGATTTTTGGAGGGTTGTAAACCTATGATAGGTTTAGATGGGTGCCATCTGAGAGGAGTTTTTGGGGGTCATTTATTGTATGTAGTTGTAAGAGATTCAAACAACTATAGCTTGTGTGGAATCAGAATGCAAAGATAGTTGGTCTTTGTTTATAGACCTATTAACTCAACAATTGGCTCTCTAATGGAAAAAAAGAGTTGTCTTCATTTCAAATAGACAAAAGGTATGCATTTGCACTGTTCATTCCATTTACATTGTTCATTTCAATTATTCTGCATAATAATGTATGTACTTATCTTTTCTAAGGAGTTGTTGAAACATTTGAGAACATGTTTCCAGAAGTTGAACACAAATTCTGTGTAAGACATCTCTATGTTAAATTTAAGCTCAAATTCAAAGACAAGATACTTAGAGACATCCTTTGGGTTGCTGCTAGGGCTTACACCAAAGATGGATTCAATATGAAAATGCTAGAAATGCAAACTGTTGATGGTGAGGCTTATAAATGGCTTTTTAAGCTTCCATCTTATTTGTGGGCAAGGTGTTTCTTCAACACTCACAGTAAGAGTGATCTCGTAAGTAATAACATTAGTGAGTGCTTTAACAAATATATAAATGTTGCAAGAGATCAACCAATTTTAACTATGATGGAGAGCATTAGAAGGATGATTATGTGTAGATCCCAAGAAAAAAGAGAATGGATTAGTAAGGTGAAGGGAAAGATTTGCCCTATGATTGGTGAAAAGTTAGAGGAAAATTGCAAAAAATAGGAAAATTGCAAAAAATCAGTGGATTATAATGTTTTGTATGCTAGGCAGGGATTTGGGATGTCACAATTTATAATCACAACTATGTGGTTAACTTAAGTGGCAGGACATGCACTTGTAGGAAGTTGGATATCACTGGAGTTCCTTGTCCACATGCATGTTTGGCATTACTTCATTTAAATAATGTTGAAGCAAATGATTTGGTGGATCCTTACTACAACGTGTCAAGCTATAAGTTAACATACAAGCATGTGATCATGTCAATTCCTGATCAAAATATGTGGGTACAATTAGGTTCAGAACCAATTGACCCTCCACGTGTTAGAAGAAGACCAGGAAGTACTAAAAAGATTAGGAAGAAAAGTGTTGATGAGCAGAGAGAAAGATTGCAGACATTGAAAGGGTAAACAGAAAAGGATATAGCAAGACATGTAGTAATTGCTTACTACAAGGTCACAATTTAAAGACTTGCAAAAACCCACCCTCATCCTAATAGGAAGCTTAAAAAATATGTTGTATAATAGGTTTTTTTTGTAATGATTGTTAGACCTACTTTTACTGAACATGTGCATTATACAAAATTCTAATTTACTTTTCTTTTACTTTATCTATGCAGGATGTTCCAAGAGTTGAAAATTCAGGGACTCATTTTTTGTATAATGAAAATGCTGAACTTGAGCATGATAATCATGAAAATACTGGTTCAATTAATCCCTTGAATCGATCGCAAAGTTTTAAGAATATAGTAGTAGGTGAAAGAGGGAGGGGTGGAAGGGGAAGGGGTAGGGAAAGAGGAAGGGGAAGGGGTAGAGGAAATGACAAAGGACAAAGTGGAGGTGCAAATAATGGTTGGGCAAAGAAATATGGGCCTTGTGTGGAATAAGAGTGTGGAATGACATTGGGTTTTCAAACATGCATTCATTTTTTCCTTTTGACAAGGTCTACTTCACTTAACCTTTGTTATTGTATGATTCAATATATATTCTCTTTTAGCATGTGTGCGTTTTTTTTTATATGAATTTTATAATACTCAAAGAATTGTTGTTACTAGTGGAACAAGTGAACAATCAGAACCTGCACCTAGAACAAGTGAGCAATCAGAACCTGCACCTAGAGTATTTTTTTATTATTTGTATATAATTATTTCCATAGTTATTTCACATTTTTTCCACTTTTACACTTAATTTTTGTAGATTGAGATGCATCAATCTACGTGGTGAATACTTGTTGACCAATCAAGATTCTTCTGTTGGAGTGCATTTTTGTAGGGATGGGTGGTCCAGAAAGTGGAGAACTCCATTAATTATTTGACTTAGAAGAGTCTAGCTTTTGACTATAGTTTCAGTATTATGAATTGTCTTTTGCTTAGATATTTAAGTTATTATTCATATGCTAATCCTAGAAAAACTAAAACATGGATAATACTTTGGTAACTTTTGAAGCTGATCTTGTGAAATATTAATATTCCTTTTGTAACTATCGGAAATAAACTTTAATATTTCTGTTTGGATCAAAGCAAAAACAAGTTATTGTTTGCTTTTTTTTGGAAGAATTGCTGAGCTAATGATATTATTAAGATTGTTATTATGTTTTTTTTTCAATCTGGCAATTTTTTATTATTATGCTTCAAGGTGTTTTTTTACTTTAAAGAGTTATAATGGATTTTTGCATTTTTTTAAACAGAAAAATAGTTCTTACTTCCAAATCTTTTTTTAAGGATAAAAGTATCTTAGACTGTACAATTTTGAAGAAAAAGACATTTTCAATTATTTTTTAATATTTTTCTTTTTTTGAAGTAATGGTAAGAAGGTAACATATAAACAAAAATTTGTAATTTTTCCATCAATTAAAAGTTAGCGCGTACAACTATGAAAAAAATAGCACCTTCAATAAATTTTCATTATTTTTAATTTTATTTTGTAAATAAATTTTCTTTTTTAATTTTTCATAAATTAATGATAATTACGTACAATTGTGAAAACAATGTTATTTTTAATAATTTTCCTTTTTTTATTTATGGTCAAAATGTAATTCATACTTAAAATAATTTTTATTTTTTAAATAGAAAGCAAGCATAATGAAATAAAGAAAAAATGAGCGTTTAATGTATTTTAGTTAAAAAAGGACTAAAAGGATATTTTAATCCAAAAAATGCAACATATATAGATACGGTAATGTTATCATAATACAGGGTAGAAAAGTCTTTTGAAATTCTAAGCTCTTTTGACTGGTGGTGAAAAGGACAATATGTTCATTTTCAAAATAGAAGGGGCATAATGTAACAAGGGATAATATACGGGATTAAATGTACTTTTGCCTTTTTTTGTTGATTTTATTAGCAATACCATTGAAAACCTGCCCTTTTACCGTCATTTTAAGGTCGTTTATTCTCAATTAAATCGAGTATTAATGGTGTTCAGTTTTCTCATTCTTTCAACTTTTCCAAGGGAAGACTAAAGATTTGCCAAAACATTAAACAATGAGTAGAGGCATTTTATTTTTGTTCAAAAAATCACAGATAATATCATTATTACTCAGGAAGTGATTCACTCAATGCAATGGAAAAAAGGGCGGACCGATTTTTTGGCCATCAAAGTGGACTTAGAAAAAGCCTATGACCGTTTGCGTTGGGATTTTATCCACAACACGCTGGAAGCTATTGGTCCCCCGGATTCACTTATCTGGGTAATTATGCAGTATGTTACGACGGTGACTACACAGGTTCTTTGGCAGGGATCGATCTCGGATCCTGTTAGCTCCTTCAGAGGGATTTGACAAGGAGACCCTATCTCGCCATATCTTTTTGTTCTTTGCATGGAGCGTCTAGGTCAACTGATCTCCAGCCAAGTGGGTCAAGGTGTTTGGAAACCCATCAAATTAAGTCCTACCGGGCCTCCTCTATCCCACCTTTTCTTTGCGGATGACCTAGTTCTGCTCGCGGCAGCAACAAACACCCAAGCACTAGTGATTGCTAAGACGTTTGAGGAGTTCTATCAGATTTTCGGACAGAAAGTTAACACAGCTAAAACAAAGATTTTCTTCTCCAAGAATGTTAATTCAGAGATGGTGCGTCACATCAGCCAAGCCCTGCACATCAAGCCTATGCACAACCTAGGCAAATACCTAGGTGTCCCTTTGCTTTATAAGCGTACAAAGCAGAACACTTACCAGCACATCCTTGATTCCGCTCAAAAGAAACTTACAGGATGGTGCCCCAGACAACTATCATTGGCCGACCGAGTCACCCTAACCCAATCTGTGATCTTAGCCCTCTCCATCTTCACTATGCAAACTGTGCGCCTACTGCAGAGACTTTGTGACGAGTTGAAAAAAATCATGCGAAATTTTATTTGGGGTTCCACGGGAGAGCAGAGAAAAATGTCCCTATTTAAATGGGAGGCAGTTTGCCAACCCAAAAAAACCGGTGGGCTCGACCTTAAGAGACTTCGGGCTACTAATGATGCCTTGTTACCCAAAATAGGACGGGCTCTGATAACTCAGCCGACAACATTATAGGTCCGGGTCCTTCGATCTAAATATCGCATGGACCCCTACCACCTCCCTGCCATGGTTGATCGCGTAGGGGCATCGAGTTTTTGGAAAGGCATTGCTGCCACTTGGCAGTACATTCATCAAGGTCTCACATGGACTCTGGGAAATGGAAGGAAAATCTGCTTCTGGCTAGATAACTGGCTTCATGATTGGGGTCCACTACACATCGTGGCAACCTCTCAGATACCAGAGGGTGATCTCTATGCTAAAGTAGCGGATTTGCGGAACGAAGATGGCAGCTGGAAGTGGAATTTGATTCAATAGTACCTGCCAGCTTCAATTTGTCTGTATCTTGCGACCCTGCACCCTAATGTTGCTCCTACCGCCATCGATACCGTTAGATGGGGTCCCATTGCGAATGGAATATTCACAGTCGCTTCTGCCTGTGTGTTAATCGAAGGGCACAATCCAGATAACTCTAATAGCCTGTGGAAATTTATATGGAAATGGTTGGGACCTCAACGGATTAGAACTTTCCTTTGGATCGTTACCAAGCAAAAACTCCTTACTAACTAATAACGGGTAGCAAGGCACATTGCGTCTGATAGTAGCTGCCATTTTTGCGAGTCGGAAGTATCATCGTTACATGCTCCGGGAATGCTTGAGAGTGAAAGCCTTTTGGGGAAAATTTCTATCGAAAATTGTCGATAGAGAATTTTTCCACCAGGCAGAGGCGACTTGGGTGACGGCCAACCTACTCAAGATGGCCCAAGTGGCGCACGAGGAATGATCCATTATATTTGGAGTCGCTTGCTGGATGCTTTGGACGTGGCGAAACAAAAGCCTTTTTGAAGAACGATTCGCTTGGTCGACCGATACACCGCGAGCTGTTTTGGCATGTGTAGAGTGGATCGTTAGAGTGCGGGAAGTTGAAAGCCAAGTGTTCCCTAATCAGGGCCCTTTGGTGGGCAGTCGGGTGGGATGGATTAAACCACCGGGAGACTGGGTCAAGCCCAACACAGATGGAGCTTTTAACCCGAGTTCGGGTATCGGTACCACTGGTGGCCTAATTCGCTACAGTCAAGGACAGTGGTGCGGCGGCTTTTTCCAAAACATCAGTCGCAGCTCGACTATCAATACTGAGCTCTGGGGAGTCCTCTCCGGCCTCACCCTAGCTTGGACATTGGAATTTCGTAAGGTCATCTTAGAAGTGGACGCCATAAAGGTCATTCAACTGCTTTCATCTCCCTTTTTTGAGATTGATATCAATCATTTTTTATTGGTAGGTGCCCGGGACTTCCTCCACTGTGAGGCCGCCTTTGCAGTCCAACGCAGCCCAGGACTACTTATTCTTCAGGAGCCTCCTATGCCCAGGACTACTGCCGAGTGATGCGTGTTTTAGATTAGCTGTTTTTAGCTTTCCCTTGTATTTTTTTTTAAAATAGCTATGTTTATAGTTTGAGCATACAACGTGTGTGTCTACTGTCTATAATCGGTTGCTTGCGATTGCGTCTGCTCATAAAAAGGTTTGGTTACTTGTTTACGTGCACCGTGATCGCCCCTACCCTCCTCATCCCTTCTACGTGCCCAGTGCAGTGCTTTAACAACTCCATCAAAAAAAGTGCACTCTTTCTGTTAAACAATGCTAATGAAGCGGTTAAAGCCTTGCGAATAATCCACTCCTTCTACAGGAAAAAGGCAGACATGATGGCTTTCCCTTTTGAGTGAACAATCCTCCTCCTCATCACCTGTCAATCCTTCTTGTCTTATACCACTTAGCTAAGCTAACTACTACTGTCTCATTCTCATAGTATATATATACATATACATATTTGTTCTCAATATAAAAAGCAGGTAAGTTTTGGTGTTCATAATTTGTCTTGCGTAAGACATAACAATTGAACAGGCAAATACAAATGACAGAATTGAGAAGGTTAAGGTTATGAGGTCTCTGTTTCTTTCTGTGGTTTCAGGTAATGATGGATAAGGTAAATTCACAGCTATACATGCAGAACTGCTATATAATCCAGCAAAATGAGTTGCTTCGGGAGAAAGCACAACGTCTAAACCAGGAGAATCAGGCTCTCCGGTCGGAGCTGCAGCAGAAACTTTCCAATAGGAAATCGGATGGTAGCTCCACCTCCACCTCAAGCACCATTCAAAGTGAAACAAACCAACTCTGATGTAAATGTAGTCTTTTTGTACTGGTGTATGCATGTCTCCAATGTCCACAAGAACATGCCTGTAAATCGACTTAAATCACATGATGCAGAACTACTAATGTCAATTATCTTCTATGCTTTAAAAGTGTTGGTGCAAAGCAATTATTATTATTATTATTTCCCGCAATGCTATGTTTCTCAAACAATTTAAGAACCATTAGGCCTGTTTGGTTGGATATTTATTAATGAAATGGAATGTAATAAAATGGAAGAGAATGAAATGATTTATAATGTAATGGAATGTGATATAGTAAAAAGTTGTTTGGGAAGGATGGAAGGGTTCATAATGTAATGTAGTGAAATATTGTTTGGAAGATTAATGAAATAGAATGGAATGTATAATAAATAACTTTTATACCCCTTATATTAAAATGATTGTTGCAGGAGGTTTATTATTTTATTATTAATTATATAAAAATATTAGT
>JANITX010000212.1:87157670-87171273 GCA_027564395.1 Erythroxylum ulei | reverse complement strand
GAGAAGTTCCAGTTCAACGACACTTGACCAAACAATTAATCATCAACATGGCGATTCTTTCATTAGTACTGAACCTTCCACGAGTCAACTTCGAACTCATGAAGCCTCTTATCAACAAATACATCGCCGATGTATTGATGTCGATGCTAATGACATTAATGAAGGTACCTATTTTTAACTCTGTTAAAACTATTTCCGATGCAACTAGTCCACAAAGTGATAATGTTCTTCTTCTATGTTTGAAGGGGTAAATCGTCACAGCTTTCCTTCAACGTTAGCTTCCCTGAAGAATTTACCTCTTCAACCTCAACAACTGCCTTCTGTTACAAATTCTGAATATTGTAACGCAAAACGATTTTATCTTGAACCTCCATCCTTTTGTTGTTCATCGGGACAAATTTCTATTGGTGTTCCTCAGATGCCTTATGCTTTAAGATCTTTGTTTCTAAATAAGTTCAGAATGACTAAAGCATTACCATTGTCTTTTTTATACAAAAGATGTTATTTAAGTTTTATACAAAATTCAGAAAAATGTCTACTTCTAGTAATAGGAACAAGCATCACTCCATTTCTATATAATGGTATATGGAAATCATATGGCCTAAAAACCTAGAGTATCAATATTCTGATTTGAAATGAAATGTAAATAAATGGTTAAAACTAGTAGAATACAATATAATCATAAGCATAATTCCATTAAGAAAAGGAAATGTATGTGAACAATAAAGTGTACTTATACTAACATCAATGATTGCTTCGATAACTACAGCTCTTGTAATAAAAAGAACAATAAAGTAGACACATGCTAGCATCTTGTGACGACTTTTCGTGATGTTTAAAAAATGTCACAAAAAGTTCAAATTTTCTACGACGTTTTATGAAAACGTCTCAAATTTGTAAGACTTTTTGTGACATTTTATCAATAAAATGTCACGAAATAAAAACTGTGACGTTTTGTTGAATAAAACGTCGTTGTTGGCATACTTAAAAATGTTTTTCTTCAAGAGCAAAACGATGACGTTTGGTTTAAACCCAAACAATGTCGTTTTAGTGTTCTTAAAACCTCTACCCGAGTCCCATCCCCCCCCCCCCCACCTACGCGTTGTTTCCTTCTCCAGATTTGCTCCGTTGTTCTTCCTCCTCTAGATCTGCTCCGTCGTCCGTCGTCTACGTGTCCTCCGTCGAGCTGCTTCGTCTCCGGCCATTGTCGTCGTCTTCTCTGGCATATTTAGTCAAGGTATTTTTGTCTTCTCTTTATCTTTTTAATGTATTTTGAGGGATTGTTCATTTTGGGAGTTGCGACATAGTAGTGTTATTTTGCTGCCTTGAATGAGTTTCATTTTGAAATTTGTTTCCTTTACCGTGTTAGGTTTATTACGCAACAAACATTTGTAGTTTGCGGATGTTGAAGACTACACTACTTTCAATTAGTTGAGAGTATAATCTAGTACAAAGAATTATTTACATATGTACATTCATACCCATTAAATACTAGAAAATCAATTTGGTTAATTCAGATTAGTATGACATAGCCTTCAATCTTAGAAATCTGGCCTCTTATGTATGTGTTTATGTTATGCGTGTGAGAGAGATGGATGGTTCTGAAGAATGAAACTTTTGGTTGAGCTTATGTGAAACAAATGAAGTTGAATCAATATACTTTTTAGTGTTGTTGTTAGAATGTTCCACTACAAGAAAAGTTGGAGAATGATCCTGGCATATGCTTTTTCCATATGTATGTATCCCTCCTTCTAAGATTAAGTCTGTATATGGAATAATATCTTGGATTAGGGTATTGCCTATAAGATTGCTTGACCATTCATTGCTTTCAATAACTCTTTCTACCATAGAGAGAGTAGGGAAAATATAGAGGAGACTTGACATCGTATTTGTTCTATTAAGAGGGCTTATCTTACTCAAAGTTGTCTAACCATAAATAAGCAAACTTGCCATTCCCTATTCTACGAGTGATGTCTTTATAAAATGTTTCTTGAGCTTGAGTAGTTAGGCCATGAACCAAGAAGTAGTAGAGATACATCTTGCCTCCCAAAAACTCCTACATTTTAAGAAGTAAAAATGAATCCATTTGTTAGGATATGAAATTATAGAAAATGAATTAGCCTAGTTGTCCCCATTGGTATCCTCATTGGTATCAAAATCCTTACCCTCTCTAGGTACATGTAACTTATAACAATTTAATTAATTTATTAATATCTAATTACTTATGTCAAAGGTATACATAAATATTTAATATTTAAAATAAATTCATCTTATTAATAATTAATAGTATATTAAATTATCATATTTTATTAATAAATAATAATATAAAAATTAGTTTAATATGATAGTAATTTAAGTCTTTCATTGAATTTTTATTTTACTATGTAATAAAATGAATAAATAAAATTATTAATTTGTTATTTTATTTATAATTATTTTATATAAGCAATAACTAATAATCTAACTAGGTCTTATATTTTTGGAAATTAAATAATAAATAGAATTACAATACAAGAGCATTAAAACATAAGGTACATCCTTCTAAGAATGAGCAAAGGGGCTAATAAAACCCCTAATACAACCGACTATGTGAGACAAACGTTGTGAATATAGTACAATATGCTTCCTATCCCTTGTGTAAGGTTTTCGTTCTTTTCTCATAAGTTCTATCTTGTTGCCAAATGTGACTACATTGTACATGAATTTGGTTGGCCATAAGTTACTCCTTGATAACCTATATATTGTCACATAATACATGTTCCTTTGCCTTTTCTTGTCCTTCGAAATATCTAGCATTCCTTTCTTTTTGTATATTATTTGGGGAGCTACCAAATGCTATAATGTTCAAAGATTTGTTAACATTTTAGAGTCCATTCCTTAGACTTAGGCTAGTGAAGATTTCCTAATATGCATAACTAAGTGTTCTATAATTGCATAGACTTTGGAAGTAGCTCAATGTAAAAATAAAGTAGTCACACTTGAAGAAAAGATATCATAGGGACTCATCTTTTTGTTTATAGAGGCTACATACCGAGGAGGATGCTAAAAAGTATATTGATTCAACTTTTCTTGTAGTGGAACATTCTAACCACAACACTTCCTTTCCTATGATGCAAGAAATTGGAAAGATCGGTGGATTACTCTCCCTTGCTTATGCAATTGAAGAAATAGGAAGATTGAAGGTGACAAAAGAAGGGTGCATTTTTCTATGTCTATTCCCATGTGAACTGTCCTTTCTTGTTTATGAAATTTCATCACTTGAAGAGAAAAATTAGATTGGTAAAAAGAAAGTGTAT
Source organism: Erythroxylum ulei (assembly GCA_027564395.1). Taxonomy (NCBI): domain Eukaryota; kingdom Viridiplantae; phylum Streptophyta; class Magnoliopsida; order Malpighiales; family Erythroxylaceae; genus Erythroxylum; species Erythroxylum ulei. The sequence continues at coordinate 87,167,977 of JANITX010000212.1, read as the reverse complement.
ATCCAAGAAAACTGAAAAACCATGTTTAACAGACATAACCTTCAATCATAGAAATCATTCACAATGTATCTAAATGGCAACGAAAACATTTATTACCCCAAGCTGGCCAAGGTGGGTTTTACCATGATTCTTTTAAGCGTGGGCTTTGACTCCTTCACCCCAATATTCCTCCAATGCTCAATGCTACTAGTCTGAGCCCGAGCATTATATTTGTATGCCTAGAGCTTGCTAGATGGATTTATCATTCCGATTAATCATTCAAATTCATGCACTAATACAAGCTTAAGAGGAATGATTTCAGCATGAGGACTGTGTCTCAATTGTTGATAATTCCTAAAAGGTTAAATGATTGGAAGGAAAAAAAATTGTTTTCTATCAAATGAGACAAGTTTATAAACTTTTTGGGTCATTTAGAGGGCTTTTGACAAGAGATTTTCCTAGTGGAATAAGAATAATACAATTATAAAGTTTTTATCCTAAAAATCTATCAATTAAATCTATCATATTCTACCCTAAGAGACTCTTCATTGTAAACCCAACCTAATCTACTTAGAGTTGACTTGTAGATAAGAACACATAAATAAATTCTTTTCTTCATTCTTCGTTTCATTTATCTTTAATTTCTTTGAATATTTAACTTGTATTGCAACTTAAATTATGACTATGACTAGGCAGAATTACCACATCTCTTTCTTGTTGAAGGGTACTCCCCTCAGGTCTCTTTTTTAATTGTAATTCCATTCTTTATCAATGAAGTTTCTTCTTTTATTTTTCACAAAAAATAAAATATAAATATGTTTTCACATGGCAATGACACATTCTTTTTTTATACGGAAGCTTACCTTCTACCAACTTTGCCATCAACTTTAAATCCATAATTTCTCATTATCTAATAATTAAAAAAAAGGAGATGATATTTATATTCTATGTAATGATTACAAGATCTCCAATTTGTCGGGAGTCATTAATACCTCAACCTTTAAAGTTGTGGAAGAGCTCAAGTCCAATATGAGAATTTCCTTTAATTATTTTCAACAAAAACCTCAAGAGAGATCTAATAGTGGTCAGATCTCAAGTTGGTTGAGAGGCATCAATAGCAAAAGTTTTGAACCAAAGATACAATCACACGCATTTTCAGAGAACTTCAAAGGCTTGTCATCTCACTTCCAAAAACAGACCAGTGCTTTAACTGAGATGGGTGGCAAAAACGCGTTGGAGTTTAGAGGAACGAAAAGGAGTTGCAATTTGGTGGAAGCAATTTGACAAACAAATAAGGCCCAATGCTCTTTGAATGACAAGGATTGGTGTTCCTCCAGGTTTGGTTTGAGTCCTGAAAGCCTGCGATGTGGCGGATTTCTGCACATATGCGAAGATCATATTTGCATTTATGTGTTCCTTTTTAAGTATATATATAAAGGACGAGTTGGGATGGACGACCACGTGATCCATCCCACTCGTCCATTTAATCTAACGGTTAGTTTTGTCTCCCACCCTCTCTGAAAGTTATAGAGATATTTCTCGGTCATTCATCATTTTCATGACTCTGTACCAAGGAGGAGTGGCTGAACTACTGGCGACTCACTGGTACCCGACGAGAGGTCTTCAGTCTGTACGGAGAAACACTACGACCCACTCGCTCCTTCGTCTGACCTAACTCGAGGGGCGTGTTGTGGAGACGCGTATTCAGGGAGAACGCGAGGAAGGAGTTCGTACAGGCGTGCTTGGAGAAGGGACGGAGCTCCAGTGGTGATGGTGCTCTGAAACAACGATGGCCGTAGGGTAAGATCTCTCTGCTTCTGTTCGATTTCTCCTCCCTCTCTGTTTCTGTTCGATGTCTCGACCTCTAGATAACCACCATCACCACCTCCGGCATGTAATCGGACCCACCATGGCTAAGATCTGTTCGATGTCTCCTCCCTCTCTATTTCTGTTCGATGTCTCAACCTCTCAGAGAACGAAGAAACAGAGAGATAAGAGAGAGAGAAAATGGTTGCTCCGGTCGGTAATTTCCTTTCGATTTTATTTGCGATGCAAGTTCTCTTCTCTTGTGTAGAGATTAATTAATGGCTTTTTTCTTGGTCTTAGATTTCTAGTTTTGTTTTTTAATTTTGTTTTTGACGTCTTATACTTTAGTTGTTGGATGGGATTGAGACTAAACCTTGTTTGATGATAATTGAGCTAAACCCTCGTTGGTATCTGAATCAGTGAACTATTTTATGATATTCAATCTTGTTTTTATTTACTTTGTAATTTAACGCCAGCTATTGTTGGCTATTCATTTCGTTGCTCTGCTAATTTTGGGCTTTTTCATGCAACATTCTGTGAACCTTTTAATATGTAAAATTTTAGATGGTGAGTTCTTTATGCTGTTGTTGTCACATTGAACTCTCTTAAATCATTATTTTGGATACCTGGGCTGTTTTTCTGAGTCACCATCGTTCTTTTTCCATTTTAGCTGTAGTCTTCACCACCAAACACTTTCTCTAGGCTGATTCCCGGTTCATATGGCAGCCTGGGGAGCATCACGTAACAAAGTTTCCTACATCCCCTGGATTGTGTTTTTGCCTATGAAATAGGTTAATCGTTGTATTTTTTTTCATTTGGATATCCATTTAGTAGTTTTAGGGGTCCATTTTGGTGTAGCATAGATGATATACGTATGTGGTTTAGTCAAACCATGAACCTTGAATCTCTAGTGCAAAGAGTTAGATTGGCTTATAAGAATCAGTATTATGGTCAGGGTCTTGACGAGTTGCAGAATATTCAATGGAAGAAAATGCTATTGAGTTTACAAGGCTGTGTTTGAATTGGAATTGCGGATTTTTATATCCTCATTTTATTGTTTGTACACCACTGTTTGTCTGTGGACCCTAGACTAATAACAATTTATTGATTTGGTTACAACAGGATCCTAGAGAAGAAGTGATTCAGGCATGGTACATGGACGATAGTCAGGATGACCAGAGACTGCCCCATCACAAGGATCCCAAAGAATTTGTGACTCTGGAACAGCTAGAAGGCAAGTTTTTCCAAGAGAAAAACCAATGTAACATATTTTTGCAAATTGCAACAGGTGTGCTAGATAGTTTTCATGAAATGCTCCTTGTATCTTGCAGAGCTTGGTGTTATTAGTTGGCGATTGGATGCTAACAATTATGAAAATGATGAAGAATTGAAGAAGATTTGTCAGGATCGTGGATACTCCTACATGGTTGGTGAAACTTTAGTACTTTGTTTGTTTATCTATTCTGCTAATAGTTATTGGGAAAATTTAGTGAATGTTGAAACCTGTAGTTGGGATTATCTTTTGGTGCTGATTTTTTACCTCAGTTTTTATTAATCTTTCTGGGTTGATTCTTTCTGATTCTTACATTCATATCCCAGTAGAACTAAAAGGAACAATTAACTAATTCTTTTCTGTAGGACTTCTGTGAGGTTTGCCCTGAAAAACTACCAAACTATGAAGACAAGATAAAAAACTTTTTTGAAGAACATCTTCACACTGATGAAGAGATCCGTTACTGTGTGGCTGGAAGTGGTACTGATGGTTTGGTTTTCTTGTTATTCCCTCGAGTTTACTTATCCATTTATGTCTTAATATTGCATTTATGTGTTTGCGAGAAAGGTTATTTTGATGTTAGGGACCGTCATGACCGCTGGATTCGCGTAGCAGTGAAGAAGGGTGCAATGATAGTCTTACCTGCCGGAATTTACCATCGTTTTACTCTGGATACAGATAACTACATCAAGGTATATGTTATACACTGTATGTGAGAGACTTGTATTTTATTGTGCATCATTGTTTGATTCATGTAGGAAATGAAGAGGACTAGGATATTAAGAGGTCATATGTAGCTGGGTGTGGGCAATTTATTAATCAAAATTGTTACGACTGCTGCTATTCACACATCAACGATGGTAGTGTTGGTCAATCCTACCAGGACCCTGCTTATGGAGTTTGTGATCGTAGATGCACTTTGAACAATTTTTTGGTATTCTAGCAGTATACATTTACAATCTTATATGAGATATACAGAACCTAAGTCAATTCCAAAAACATGACTTAAATATTACACATTTACTCAGCTTCTGTATACTGGAAGATCTGTTAAAACTTTATTGCCATTGGTTTTTCAAGTGTCTATGAATCTATATACTTCTTTTGGATTTATTCCAAAGTAATTGTATTCATGTGCCAAGCCTTTCCCTAAACTGCAAACTGATAATAAACCCTTGCATATTTTTATAGCTTCTATGTATCTCATTTAAAATAGTTTCTGACAAGAAGACGTCATGCAGGCCATGCGTCTATTTGTTGGTGACCCAGTTTGGACTCCATACAATCGTCCACATGATCACTTGCCTGCAAGGTATGGTTTTGGTCTTTTCTTGTCCAATTTCCAGGCTTCCAGGTGAGGTTTCGAGTCTTAGGAAGGGATCTAATTGTGCAGGAAGGAGTATGTCGAGTCTTTTGTGCAGAAGGAGACTGCTGGCCATGCTGTTGGTGCCACGGCATGAAGTCTTACCTTGGCTCTCTCTTCTCTGAGCTAAAGAACTTAGTTGGCTTCAGTACTAATACCCATGTTTGTACCGTATACTAATGCTTTATGGTGACTGCGTATCCATTTGGCTTGTATGTTTTGTGTATCTTTTACTTGCAACTTGTGCAATAACTTGATATGTTATCTTATCCTTTGGCATCTAAATAAGAGAGATGCATTTAACTTCCGTAGTGGCACATCACAAAATTTTCCGTGCCAATCGAATTTGGATTTTCCCATCATTATCAAATATAAATTTTCAGAGTTTTTCCAATTATAAAGACATGAATGGTATTTAAAATGTAAGAAAAGAAGTTTTTTTTTTAAAATTAACTATTAACTGTAATGTAAAAAATTGATAATATATTTTAAAAGAGAATATATTGTAAAATATAAAACAGTAATACTCTTTGCAGAACCTAGTATAAGAATAATTATAATAAATATTAAAATATTTCATTCTTGAATATTTTATTGAATTACACTTTTTAAAATTTTTAGTTGGCATAATAAAATTTTAATATTTTACTAATATATTTTATACCGTAGATATATATGTAATCAATAATTTTATTATAATTACATATGTTTAATAATATGATAACTTTCTTATAATACAAATGAAATTATGTCATAATTTAACTTAAGCTTTATCTTGGATTATAACATAATTTATATTGTAACCGCAAAATACAAAATATATTAATAATCTACTTTTAGTTTATTTATTTGTATTATAAATATAAATATATAGGTCAATTAACACCAACATCAAAACCTTTTTCGTCGTCTTAATAATCATTCTTGCATTAGATTTGTCTTGATTGTTCTACACACATCCTCTCTCTCTTCCTTCCCTTGACTTTGTATTAATTTATATTATTTAATGTACGCCTTCTCCATAGTTCCAGCGTCGTCCCTCTCCTGTCCCTGCCCTTTTCCCTTAACGTGTTACCTCGAAGAGTGTGCCACCTGTCAGCTTTAATATTTCATTTAATATAAATATCTTTACCTGTAGGCCCACCTGGTCCTGGTGCGGCAACCCATTCTCAACATGATTGATGACGTTGAATAATGTTTAGAGCCTGCCAAGTGGCAAGATCTTGTGCGTTGCTTTCTTCCTGCTCCGTCTAAACATTCAACTAGGGCAGGGCTTGTGAGGTTAGGTTATAATTTGTTTACCCAATAATCTGTATATTTTCAACAAATGTTAAAGAAATTAAATTTGTAGAATCTTTCAAAAAATTAAAAAAATACGCAATTTTATCTTTAGTTAATAGAAATTTGTTTTTAATGGATAAAAAAGATTTTTGAAAATAATTTTATGAAAACATGAGAAATAATAAAAATAAAGAACTTACAACTGCATACTTATAATTAGTAATTTTAAGTGACCAAAAAGGGATTAATTGTACGATTATCAAATTATTTGGAATAACTTCGAATGGAACCTTCTGATATATCCATGGTACCTTGCGTTCTTTCTTCTTCAATAACATTCTATTCACTTCTGCTCCTTAAAACGTCCTTGTCCGTGGACTGACACAGAAAGTGTACCAAACGACCCTTCCCAAAAACAGAAAGCTTCGAGTGTAGGGGTTGGGAAGTGAAAATATCTGGACCTTCCCCTTTAGGCTCCTTTTGCGTCATTGCCCCTGTATGGGTCCTAAAAGCAAAAGAGAAAGAAAAAAAGAAAGAAACTTTTTATTCTTTTAAAAAACTCAAATATCTTCAATTATTTAATTTATTATTTGGTGATTAAGACTCTCTTCCCTATTTCCATGATCTTGATTTGCTCTTTTTATTTCTCTGTTAACGTCCTTCTCCACCTTCCTTTCTGCTTCTTTGTTCTCCCATGGAAATGGGAGTATATCGAACATCACCTTATCCACTTCCCTAGTTAGACAGCGTTCCTTAGGTTTATGTGTGTCTGTGTCTTTCTTTCTCTCTCTCTCGTAGGTTGTTCGGTTATGCGTTGGATTCATTCAAGGATAACAGTAACTTCGCTTTGTGTTCAAGGTTTCAACTTGCTCTTTCTAACCGAGTTGGTGAAACTTTCTCGGTGTCGATAGTTTTTTCTCGAGAAAAAATGTTTCGTTTCTCACAGAAAATCCACAGTTCCTAATCGGACACCTAAACCCATGTTGTCCACAAACCCTCCAAACGGAAAAATCTCATCTTTACATCATTTCTGCAAGATAACCAGTAAAAGAAGCTTGCCCAGAATAAATCTAGCTCGTCTTATTCATTTAGTTCCCAACTGATGAATCGTCAAGGCCGGGTTGAAGAGGAGCGTCGAGCTGGTAGTTCATCGTACGTAGACTTTGCATCTCCCGGTCTTCCTCAACCAATGGAGGGTCTTCTCGATGCTGGTCCTCCTCCCTTTCTCACTAAAACTTATGAGATAGTCGAGGACTCCAATACTAACCATATAGTCTCTTGGAGTAGTGGTCATAACAGCTTCATCGTTTGGGATCCACAAACCATGGCTATGAGTCTACTTCCCAGATACTTCAAGCACAACAATTTCTCAAGCTTTGTCAGGCAGCTCAACACATATGTAAGTATTTTACCTGTATGTTATGGATCTCCAGGTTGTCTTCGATTTAAGAATAATAAAGATAATGGCAAATTTTATGTGGACTAATACTTTCATAATTTCTTGTGCGTTTTCTTGGGTTTGATTGCTTCCATTTCCATGATAACAAGGCTGAGGATCTAATAGGTCCCTTTTGTTCTACTTTTTTGCTTATTAGATTGCTAAATTTTGGATATATTTTGTTTGTTCAATTATATGGAGATTAAAGGAAGGTTAACAAAATTCTATTGCAACTATGCATTGAGTTAGTATTCTAGATTGTTTAACCACTGCAACATTTTTCTTCTTAGTTCTAGAACTATTTTGGTCTTTTGGGTTGCATCATTTTGTACTGCGAAGGCCCTCCAACGTTCTCGAGAGTGCATGTATTTGACATTCCATTTGTCGGTTAATTGATCTTTTCTTCGGGGATTGAACACAATTGAGGCCGAAATTTGGCTTGTGTAGGGGTTTAGGAAGGTTGATCCAGATAGATGGGAATTTGCTAATGAAGGGTTTCTAAGAGGGCAAAAACATCTTCTAAAGAACATTAGAAGGAGAAGAACTCATCAACCAACGGCTTCTCAGCAATCACTAGATCATTGTGTAGAAGTTGGAAGATTTGGGATAGACGGAGAAGTTGATAGATTGAAAAGAGACAAACAAGTACTTATGATGGAACTGGTGAAGCTTAGACAGCAACAGCAAAGTACTAAAGCTTGCCTTCAAATTATGGAGCAGAGACTTAAAAGAACAGAAACCAGGCAGCAACAGATGATGAACTTCTTGGCAAGAGCAATGCAAAACCCCAACTTCATGCAGCAACTTGTCCATGAGAAGAATAAAAGGAAAGAACTTGAAGAAGCAATCAGTAAGAAGAGAAGGCCTATTGATCAAGGGCATAGCAATGTTGACGTCGAAGTTGAAGAACTTGGTATTGTTGGTGAGGAAGTGGAAACTTCTGTTAAAAATGAACCTCAGGAGTTTGGTGACCTATCTGACTTTGATGTTCCAGAGCTAGATGAACTTGCCATGAACATGCGAGAACTAACAGGAGGTTATCAGAACTTACACCAAGAACACAGTGGGACTGTACAGGATCTTGGAGATAGAAGCGGAGAGCATCTTGACCAGGGTTTCTGGGAAAATTTACTAAGTGTAGATATTGGTGAAGCTGAAGATGAGGAAGACGTAGATTTGCTTGTTGAGCAGATTGGTTTCTTGGGTTCTAATCCACATTCAGGAGTTTGAGCTTGGTTACTTATTTTCTTTTCTGTCTGTTCCAATTTGTAGATTAGGAAAACTCTCCTTAAACTTCCTATATATCTGATACCTTTGGCCTTTTGATGTGGAGATCCTGCAATTGTGTGTTAATCAGATGGGATTCTTCTTGTATTGACAGGAGACTGCCTATACACTTAACTTCGTACTCTTCCTTTCGTTGGAAAGTGAAGGTGAAAGTAGAACTTTAAACACCTTCTTTTCTGGGATTTTTCATGATGAACTTTTATTGTAATCACAGTTTAATTAAGTTGTTGTTAATATAAAACATAAATAGTTTCATCTCTATTTAAAACAGATAATAAATTAAAGTATTAAATATACTTTATTTAAATAACTATTTAGTTATTTTATTTCTATAATAGCAATTGGTCGTAAATGTTAATGGATTATATTGTAATTTTGCACTAAATTTAAGATTTTAACCTTTTTTTATTAAAGGGAAGTTAACGAAACAAATTACAAAACGAGTTTGGGGAAGCAGATTTTCGACAGATCCTCTAATAGGATACGCTGGCATCCGATAGGTATAGTATCAAAATAAGTGACACTTACATCAGACTATTCTGCATAGGTAACAAGTCAGTCAGCACATCTGTTGCTTTTTAGGTATACATGTCGATGAATAACAATTTAATTCCGAGTAACAAGTGCTTGGATACCACTTACTATGGGGTTGAGAACCAATGGCCGGTTGTCTGGGGAAGAGATGATATTGTGCAATGCGAGAGAACACTTCTAATTCTATCCGACGGAAGCCTAGGTTCTATGCGAGCGAGAGCCCTGTAAATACCTCTCAGAGTTCTACTGACAACGATGCACAGCAGTCTAGATTTTGAGTAAAACCACCAAGCTAATTGCCTGCACTATCTCGTATAAGGCCCCTTGTTATAGTCGAGAATCGGGAACGATTGCTTGCTCCATCTGTGTTTAATTTTACCTATCTAGTTGGCAGTTTGCTCCAACCGATGAGTTGCTCATAACGAGGACGTTATCCGATGTCAGCTCGGCTTTGCCACGCGATAGAATTGCTCCATCTATGATCTTTAGCAATGTTTAAAAAATTGGATGGGAATTAAAATTTAGTAATTAGTATTAAATTATTATAAAATTGTTTAAACATTAAATAAAATTAAAAAAATTTAAATTTTAATTGAAAAGGAAAAAAATTGTTAGTCTACGAAAACTAACATACTAATTAATAAACTGATCGGCTTTAACAAAAAATTTATTAAATGAAATCGAAAAAAAGTAAAAAATTAAACTGAACAGCCAATTTGTTTAAAATTTTTATTATTAAATCAGTCAAATTAGTTCAGTTTTTCAAATATCAATTTTTATCACCCGTGGGAATTATTTGTCGTATACTTTGTAATTTCATTAAGTATAAGTCTAATTATGACGGATAAACCATAACCTTTCTTTTATAACCAAAGGTACTTTTTTATAATTTGAGTAGGATAATTTGACACCACTTCAAAAAGTTCTTTTATGATACAAATCTTTTCGATGGAGTCTGAAATGCATTTGACTTCCCTTAAAATTTTATTTATTGATTTACCATATTAGAGTGCAATTATTATATTTTATTATGTCAAAAAGAATACTAAAAAAAAATAGAGATTAGCAACGAAAATTATCGACGGAATGTGTACAAATTTCGTCGGTAAACTTATTTAGCGACAGAATTTACTAACGGAAAAAAGCGTCGGAAATATAGCTGTCGGTAAATTTACCGACAGAAATTGTGCATACCGTCGGTAAATTTATCGACGGTTATTTCGTTCGGTCGGTAAATCTCTGTCAGAAAATTACTAACGGAATTTTTTTCCGTCGGTAAATTTGCTAAAAATTATTTTTTAAAATTTACCTGTAAAGTATTCAGTTTCTCTGGTTACCTTTTATTT
>JANITX010000212.1:87123725-87138136 GCA_027564395.1 Erythroxylum ulei | reverse complement strand
ACTATTTTGCAATTTTTAAAAAGTTTAGGGACTATTTTATAAATTTAAAAAATATCCCAAAACGGTACCCGGTACCGGTATAGTTCCGTTCCAGAGCCCAATCCGGTACTAAGCCCAGTACAGTATTTATAACATTAGTGTAAATACAATATTCTATGTAATAAGAAAACATCTACCATTTTTATCCGCAGTGATGGCTACTTCATTATTATTTTGCTCTCTTATAATTGAAAACGATCTAGAAGGAGGGTTGAATATATCTTTTAAAACTTTTTCACGAAGTGCTACAAAATAGAGAGTTAATACACACAAAACAAACAAACAAATTGAAATGTAAAAATGTAAAGGAAAAGGGAAGAGAGGCAAATACAATGTTTATAGAGGTTTTGTGCTAAGACCTATGTCCTCTACCTAAGCTCCCACTTAGGATTTTAACAAAACTCTTTACTACACACTTTTTAGTTCAGCGTGAACTCTTCTAACCCAACTTGACTTCTGACTCAAGCTACACCTTACAATCGATCTGTTTTCCGGCACAAATCCTACCTCACAAGTGATTATCCTCCAATCACTCAATTCACAATAACAATGATAGAAATGAAGTAATAAAGCTCAGTATAGCTGAATACAATTAAAATATACTTAGAGCAAATTGAGAGCAAAGTGATGATAATTTGGAACTATGGTAAATATGCTTTGCTTTGGACTTATGTAATCGATCCTTTGATGTTCCATACTTTATTTGTAGGCTTCAAGATGTTTGTAGATGTTGTAGAACTCTCCTAGCCGTTGTAGAATGTTCCTAACCGTTGTATGAAGATTTTTGTTCCGTTTGTAATCAATTGACTCAGTCAAATATGTTTAGCTGCAACTGATAGTCGACTAGTCGGTGTGTTATAGTCAACTAGTACATTATAGTCAACTTGTCTTCAAGGAATCAATCGACTAGTACCAATGTTTTTCATGAATCTTTTTGCTACGCTCTTCGAATAGTCAACTAATAAGCTGATAGTCGACTAGTCCATTAAACCAACTGATATGTCTGTTGTTAATAGTCGACTTGCAATATGATGGTCGACTAATACTAATTTCAACTTACAGATCTGATTGTCAATAGTCGACTTGCAACTTGATAGTCGACTAGTACTTAGGTCCAATATACATATCTCACATAATCTTTAATCTATATTTGTTGAGATGCTGATTTGAATTCTTCATACACGATCTGCACGTTGTTTATCTTTTGCACGTTGAAGTATGATACTCAATATTGCAATATTGATTTGTACAAATCCTTTATTTAAATTTCAATCTAAATACCTGAAATTATTTCTTAACCAATTCTTTAAGTTTTATTATTATCAGAACATAGAAAGATTTAATTTATCAACCTCCGTTGGTTCAACAATAATCAGGGAGCAATATTATCTTTGACTTTTGTTTTTATTTAAGAAAATTGCTTTCGACTGACAAATTTTTGTCTGTATTTAGTTCCGGAGCTTTCGAGTTTTCAGCAATGCATTGAATTGGAAGGAGAAACTTGCATACTCCTTTCCTTCTCACTTTTCCTCTCCTCTGCTAGGAAAGAGTTGAAAAGGATAAAGAAAGAAGGAATACGTAGGGAAGTCTTGAAAACCTTTGTTAAAATTTTGAAAACCTGAAGGGAATTGAAAGTGTTTCCTGAGATGCTAGTTGCACCGTTATATAATCTTTCTCTTTCTTACAAGTTACAAGCCAGGTCCAATTCTCTCTTAACCAGCATAAGTAATTAATAAATATAAAGATAAAATTTTGAGAAAATAAAGTGCAGTTTATTACATGTCTAAATAGCAAATTATGTATGTACACTTCGAGTTTGTTTTTTAGTGTTGCTCGTGAAATTTTTACCTAAGTGTAAGGCATTTTTGGATTAAGTGTAAGACAATTAACTTCTCAATATTAGACATGGACTAATTCACTAATACGATAACTTAACTTTTAAATTCAATCCGAATTTATTAAATTTGATTTAGATTAATAATTAAAAATAATTATAATAAATTATTATTTTAAGTTGAATTTAATTAGTTTGAATTGTCATATAAGTAGAATTTGATTAGAACAATTGTGATGTTTATAATGTGTGTATTTTGTTATTATTTTTTGACTAGAGTTTAAGAAAAGAGTTATTTTAGAAAATTAAAAACTTAAATAATTAAATAATTTTAAAAATTAAGAGATTTTTAATTTTTTATAAATTATTGGAGTGTCTGTACTTTTTACCCAATTAAAATTTTATTTGAAATGTGAGAATGAAACTCCTTAAATTGAATATGAAAATTGTCCTACCTATAAAATAGAAATATGTCTTAGTCTAATTTGTTATTTTCCCCTGGAAATTAGTGCTCACACGGCGATTCTGTCAAACGGTGCTTAGGGTAAACAGAGACCAGATCCTTTGTTCAGTTTTACTATATTTTATTCTGTTTTATGAAATCTCAGTCATTTATTTTGCGGGTCTTATGTGGGTCCCATGCGAGACCCACATAAATAAACGACTGAGATTTATTGGACACAATAAAACACCATAATATTGAACAGGAAGTCTTGACTCGGATAAACATGCCAAGCGTCACCTTCACCGAGGTTGGTTGGGTTTGTTCTTTCGCCAATGTTTAGTCAACTTAAAGGAACATTAGGTCCTCCTGGTTAAGTCATTTTGATGTGGATTTCGTACTAAAAGAAAACAAAAACTAATTATTTACCTCAAAAGTTAAACAAGATTTAGCTTTAAAATACATTTTGAACCTAATAAAGTATTAACATTGTTTCATATTTTTTACAATTAAATAATGAATATGACTATCACATTTTCCAAACAATAACGTAAAATTACTATATAAGCATTGAAATTCAAAATACAATAAATAAATATAACGTAATGTATTAGATTAATATGATTACTGATTAGTAATAAATATATTCTTTGTATACATGTATTCTGTAAATAATTATGTCCTAAATATATCTTTAACTATTTTAATGTAAGTCTATTTAAAAAAAAACTATTTTAATGTAAGTACTAAAGCCAAATAAATATTTCTTTAAGTGAATAAAACCTAGAAACATTTAGTAACTATTTAATAAAATTTAAAATTATTTAAGAGATCATGATTCAAATCTTTAATTTTAATTTAATTAGGAGTGACAAAATTTAAAAATAAAACTGTTATTTTTTATTCTTTGTCATTGGGATTTAATATGTTGTACAAACTTATTTATTTAATAGATAATTCCTATATTTTTATCCTTAATATACTTCTTAATTTAAACTTTTTATTCATTAGTGGAAAATTATATTTTTTTAAAATCTAAATATGAACTTGTTGTTACTAGCCAACGTCATTTATTTTATTATTTTTTAGAGTTTGTACTATGAATGATGTCACGGGTTAGATGGCTGAGGTTGACAGAGCAACCGCTGAGAGGTAATTCTTATCGACGGCTAATCATGATTGATGCATTAGTTAATGACACTTTTAAATGATAAGCAACAATTTTCTGCCGCTAATTTCAAATTTTATCATTTTTGAGAAAGAAAATAAATTGGGTTCACATCCAATAGCAGCATTTCTTCACATTGTACTTGTCAGTTTCTGATAGAAACTTACTACCCAACTCGGATATATTATAGAAAATAATATATAACTCCTAAATATCATATTATTAGTATTATTATTATCTATTTTTTATAATTTAAAAATACAATTGTCATTTTATCTAATTTTGGATGCATAATACTTGGTTATACATATCAACTCATGAAGTAGCCCCTCGTAATCGCCGAGTCGGTGGAGTAGAGGGCATGAGGTTAAAAGGTCATGTGCTTGATTTTTCCTATTTACGCTTTTTTTATTAAGTCCGTTGTATACAGCTTGTCTAATGTAGAATATTTAGTTGGTGTAATTTACAGGTTATTGTGTCAATTTGAAGGTTTATCCTGGGCGCATTCAAAGAGTAGCAACCGTCGGTCTTCTATTTTAAAAAAAAACTCATGAAGTAGGTGATTTTAATTATTTTTTAATAATTAAACAAGAATAAATATGTAGTTCACTCTTATTTTAGTAAATTCTTATTGTGCATTGTACTTTTCAACTTATAGGATAATTAAGGCCAGCATCCTACCAAGTCAACGGTGATAAATTCTATGGCTCACATTTATTTCCTACCCCTTTGATCCAATTGTTTTATTCAATACGTACGTACGTAATTAGGAAATCGTTTTCAATAATTTAATTGGTTAATTTCACGAGTTTCATCAAGGACAAGGCTGGAATTAATTAGCGGAATTTAATATCCAAAAATGATGTCGACATTTCTTCAAGTCACGAAATGGAACTGTGGGCCGAACAGTTTAAAAAATCACTTTCCACACCACACGGCACCGGTTTGGGGAAATAATCCGGTGCGGTCTCTTGCCGACGCGGCATAAGAGTCTTTCCAAGTTTGAACTTTGAACCGCTTGGACAAGTCTCTCAAGTAAATTGAGGTGTTTTATCTCCTCTGTCCCATCTGTTTATATTTACCCATTTGCCCCTCTCTCGCACTCGCTCGTAAACCAAAGATTAAAGCATATGCTATATCTGAGTAGATAAATCAATTTTACGTTTAAAAATGAATTTTTTAAATAAATTTTATACAATTTCATATTTTAACATTAATTTCTGATTTTGTGTTATTATAGTTCCAGCTATTAACTTCGTTTATTATGAAATTCTAAAAGTAAAATGATATGTGATTATATTAGTATTTAGGGTAAACTATTTATAAAATATCTTAAATTTAGTAATAAATAAATATCATAATTTATAAAAATGTACATTTGTATTATAACTAATGATAGAATTTAATTCTCTTAATAAATTTAATATTTTTAAAAATTATATAATCATTTAGTAAAATTTAGAAAAAAAAGTAAAAGCGATGTTTGTATGATTTCTTAAATTTGAAATTATTAAAAATCATAAAATTTTGAAACTATATTTAATAAAAACTTCAAATAATTGTTCTAAATATTATTAAATTATATCCCTAACGATATTAAATTAATAAACACTGAAATATAGTTGATAAATTGATAAAAGTCACACACACATATATATACATATATATATATATATATGACTTAGTATTAATCAGGTTGTTGATAGGAAAACATTAATCACTTATCTTTATTGCATTAAATTAAAAAACACAAAGTGTTTTTTTTTCCTCGAGGTAGAAGTATAGAACACGTTGGAAAAGGGTAGGCGTGTCCATTCGCAGAAAATAAAAGCAAAAATTAAAAAAAAAAAGAGAAGATGAAAATCTTGGTTAACAAGCTCTCTGTCCCTCTTGGCTCTCTTGCTTCTTTCTAATCTCACCAGGCACACAACACCTCCTAATTTTCACTCTCATTTTTCATCTCTCTCTTGAAATCCCCAGATCTGTGAAACGGTCATCTTCTCTGTCTTTCTCTAAATGCCATTTGAGATCGCTGAGTTGGACTTAGACTGAACCGTCGACCCTCTCAACTTCACAATGGGCGCAGTGCCTTCTACTCCCCGGTCGCAGGACACGGCAGACTACCTGATCGCTTCTTTCATCGGCGAGAAATCCTTCCCCTTGGCCTCCGATTTCTGGCAGAAGCTTCTCGAACTCCCTCGCAATCTCCTTTGGCCTGACCACCGCGTCCGCGAGGCTTGCCAGCTCTTCGGTCGGTTTTTTACTCCTTAGCTTATTCAGCTGTTCGACATTTCCTTCGATTTGAAATGAATATATATGTGACCTTTGAGGTTTTAGTCGGTGCGTTGTGATATTAGTCTGTAAGGCGTAATATTTGTATAAACTAGTAGTCTGACCTTCAAATTCATTCAATTTTGATGTTCTATCTAGGAAATTTATTTGGTGATCTGACCATTGTAGTTCTGATGGTTTCCAAAATCTGCTATTTAAGTTTCTCGGGTCAATGTTAAGAAATCGATTTTTTAACTTAATTTCTTCGTTGCTTAATCCAAGTATGCCATGAGATTGAACTTTGAACAGTGCATTAGGTTTTATATGCTTCCATCGTGGTGATTACTGGCTGTTTTAATGTACCACGGTGTACTATGCCTCTAATGTTACTCTCATTCTACAGATGATGTAATTTTTTGTCTTCATGCTCATGACTTTTTGTTCTTCATACATATCCTTATTTAACCTTGATATTATAGATTTCTCTTGTTCTTTGTTTACAATTTCTGTTTCACGTTTTTGTAATTGTTCTTCAGCACAAAACAACTGTTGCACAAGGCATCTGGCAAAGATTTTGATCCACCTAGTATGGTGTTTGCAAGAGTCTATTAATTCTTCTGGTTCGCCAACCCCTGCATATATGAAGGCAATAAATGCTTTGTACATTTCATCTGTTTT
Organism: Erythroxylum ulei; assembly: GCA_027564395.1. Classification (NCBI taxonomy): domain Eukaryota; kingdom Viridiplantae; phylum Streptophyta; class Magnoliopsida; order Malpighiales; family Erythroxylaceae; genus Erythroxylum; species Erythroxylum ulei. The sequence continues at coordinate 87,131,704 of JANITX010000212.1, read as the reverse complement.
TCTAAAGTATTTGATTGAAAATGCGCAAAGCAATAACACTGAGGAGTTCTATCTGTCCTTGGACAAAAATGAACCAGTGCCAAAGGATTTCAGAAGAGGTAATTTGCCTCTTTTTTAAATTTATTTATTTCTTTTCTTATGTTTGGCCTTTTTTGATGGTGAGAAAGGAAGCCCAAGGCCATAATCCGAACCGTTTTTGTCAAATGGAGGTTCCTAAGATAGGCTATCTATATGTAGCTGGCATATTCTTTGTAATTGGGTAGTTGATTTTAGGCTTTCATAGCAGTACCTGAATTTTTGAGTTTGTATCTGCAGATCAGAACATTGAGAATCTTGTGATGCACAGTGTGCTTAGCTTTATTGGCACAGTAGATGTAAGGTACATCAAAGTGTTTTTATCATGCTCTTCAAATATTGTTTATGCGTTCTATTCTCCTAAACTGCATTATTCTTTTCATCGCAAGTTCAAACACATACATGCTACATCAGGAGTTGCTAAACTTCATGCTTGTTGCGATGTCTACTCAACTTTATTATGGCCCAGCTCCAGGACCAACAGATATGAACCCTTTTATTGATGCAGCAATGGCTCAGGTTAGTAGCTAATTATGGCTGTACTTAATGTCTTCAAGTGCTCTTACAATCTTAAAGTCAGTCCTTTAACATCTGCAGGACAGCTCTTTGGTTAGTTTGATTGTTCGCAGACTGTTACTTAATTATATAATGCTACCTACCACACCATTGAATGATGGAGCTTATCATGTATTTTCTGAGAGGGCCCAGCCTGGAGTCTTGCAAAGAGTGGGTTCTGCAGCTGGTACAGTTTCTTGATTGTTGCTCATATTTAACATCCTATTCTTGCACACTATGTCAAGCTCCTAAAGTTTAACTGTGCTACTGTAAACTGTTTCTTTGCATTGATGCTGACCATATTAAAAATATGAATTTCTAATGGCTTTTCTGAATTTCATTTCATTGAAAATTTAACTAGACAGTTGATACTTTTGGATTTGGGTGCTAATGCAATTGCAATATTGAAGCGTTATTATCTATATGAAATTTTATTCTTCCTTTGATTAAAGTTGAAAATTCTTTTCCTCTAAATTGTATCGCTTTCTGACATCTCATGATTGCTAACTAAGTCTTATTCATTTTTGCCGGACTTTATTTCATTATACTTGTTATTTATGCATCTTTTTGATATTAGTTTCCATTTGCAGCTTCTATTGTTTTACTGCCATTCAGTTACTTGGTCGGTTCAAGTGGTGAAGGCTTAAGAAACCCTCTGGCAGGCAGCAGTCTTCATGTATTGCTTATACTTAATTATTACCATAAATGCGTTGTTGGTGATGAGACAATAACCGACAGAAGTGAAGACAGTGCTGTTTCAGATTCCCTTCCCAAAGTAAATACACACTTCTCTGACAATCCTTACTGCAAAGCCTTAGAAAATGCGAGGGATATTGAACGTGAGATCTTATTCTTTTGTTCTTTGTTTGTCCTAAGTTTCAACCATATGTTTTTTACTCCTATCCTAAGGCAGAGTACCCTAATTGCAGTTGATCGTGTTGATATTGAGGGGAATATGCACAACGGATCACTTGTGAGATTACCATTTGCGTCCCTTTTCGATACTCTTGGCATGTAAGTGTTTTATCATTTTTAAGGGAAAGTATTTTTATGCTCAATTTGTGCTACATGTACATATATAGGTTATCTGAAATTCAATTGATTGTCTGCAAGGGTGGGAAGTATATTCCCCGGCCTCAAAAAGAAAAGGAAGAAAAAAAAAGTGACAGAGGAAGGAAGAAAAAAAAAAGTGACAGGAAGTATTTTGACAATTAAAATAACCTCCTTTCAATACTTTCAGTGTTTCCTTTGTCCCTGAAAATGAAGGTTAATTAATGTCTTGATCTCTTTTGCAAATTGAATTTTTAAGAATAATTGCACCACTTTCACCATCTTTCAGAGTACCCCATAACAGGGTTCGCCTCTGCAGGTTCTTGGCTGATGAGACTGCTGCACTATTGCTTTACACATTGGTGCATGGAAACTCTGATTTTTTGGAATATGTGTTGGTGCGAACAGATTTAGATACATTGGTAAGCATTTTCCATGATAGCCAATTTTTGTTCCCATAGAATCAAGCTGAGGTTTTGATGTTTAGACAGGTTTTGCTTAGGCTGAGTTTTGAGAAGGTTCTTCCTACATTTGACTAGTAGAATAACTAAGCTCCATTTGAAGGAGGCATCTCCCAGCATGTTCTACAGGAGGGAGTTGTTTTATAGATGAATTTTACAGGCAGATTAATGTATTTGATTCCTTAATCTTGTATTTATTTCCGGATGAATCTTATATATGATGCAACTTCTTGAGCATTGAAGGTAGTAAATCATTTACATGTTTAAACTTCTTCAGCATTGGGCTGTGTGATCTCTTGCATTGTAAAAAATAGGGTCAAATGATATGTGATTGTCATATAAGATAATTTCGACATTCCTTTTTCTGATGTGTTGGCATGGATGAGTGAAGTTGTACTGTTTCGTTGAGACTCTAATTATTCTCTTTTCTTCCCATGAAATCTACAGCTGATGCCTATTCTGGAGACTCTATATAATGCTTCCAAGAGGACTTCAAACCATATATACATCTTGCTGATCATACTTCTTATTCTTAGTCAAGATTCCTCTTTTAATGCAAGCGCCCACAAGATGGTGAGGCTCTCCTCTGTTGGGTGATCGATTTACTTTTTCCAATTTTTGTTAAGATTCTTATATTAATCTGTCGTATTAACCCATTATTCCGACAGATACTGCCTAGTGTTCCATGGTATCAAGAACACCGTCTCCATCAAACATCTCTTGGTTCACTAATGGTCATAATTTTGATAAGGACTGTGAAGTACAACCTTTCCAAGTTGCGGGTATGACTTCAGGTTTCGGTCCTAGCTTAATTAACTACATTTAAAGTGAGCTATCTCTCTTAAGTTTGTTCATGTGAATTTATATCAGTTGTCTTATTGAGACTGCCTTTAGTGGTGGTTGCTTACTGCTTTTTAACTTGGAGTCAATAGGCTCTGAAATTGCACTTCTTAGATCTTGACTCTTAACTGGTGATGGTAATCTGATTGAAGGCATGAGGGCCATTTAGATCTTACTTTGACTATATATGATCATAGATAAGTCTTCTCTTCATTTGCTGCCCCAATCTAAAATATTGCAAGTTTGTAACAGGATCTCTATCTTCACACAACTTGTTTAGCAACTCTGGCAAACATGGCTCCTCATGTCCACCGGTTGAGCGCATATGCATCACAAAGGCTGGTTAGCCTTTTCTATATGCTCTCACGCAAGTAAGTCATTCTAAGTCATTCATATCAATCTCTCTTTTTGCACCTCTTTTGTTATTATCCCTATTTCTAGGTTACTCCAATGTATATCCTAATTTTCCAATGTAGTTTCATTTTCACCCAAGTTCCTTGATGTTATGACATACTTCAGGTACAACAAGCTTGCAGAGAGGATAGATGACAAGATGTGGAAGGGTGGCTCAATAGAACAAGATCGCCTTGCAGAAGATGTGGTAGTAAATTTGGCTTACATTGTGCAGCTCTCAACTATGATTATAAGCTATTTGATATGCTTTTAACTATATTCTTCTTATCTTTTCTGCTGATTGGATTATTTCTGTTGCAGTCAGCAGAGCTACATATTTATACTGACTTCTTGAGAATTGTCCTTGAAATATTAAATGCAATTTTGACCTATGCCCTACCACGCAATCCTGAGGTATTAAATCCTTTGCACGTAGAGTCCTACATTTTATCTAAAAAAGGCTGTTTATATGCAGATTGTCTGTCTTCTTACATCCCCTGTTTGTGTGTTGCCACAGGTTGTGTATGCAATAATGCACCGCCAGGAGGTTTTCCAACCATTCAAAAACCATCCACGTTTTAATGAACTGATTGAGAATATATTCATGGTAAGATCTTAGTGTTTACTCATGTATTTTGCAATATATTTACATGACAATTTGGATAGATTTATTACCTTGTCATTTTTCTGAGTTCTAGGAGATGTCATGTTTCTTTGTGCATGATTTATAGAACTGGACTTCTGCAGGTTTTGGATTTCTTTAATAGTCGTATGGATGCTCAAACAGAAGATGGTGAATGGTCTGTGGAGAAAGTCCTTCAACTGATTATTTATAACTGTCGGTCATGGCGAGGGGAAGGAATGAAGGTATAATTCTTTATGTTTGGAACATCGGCAAACTCAATTATATCATCTTCATTAACTTTGTTATTAAAACTGAATTTATCTTGAATCTTTGCAGATGTTTAATCAGTTACATTTCTCATACGAACAAGAGAGCCATCCAGAGGAGTTTTTTACTCCATACATTTGGCAACTAGCTTTATCCCACTGGTATTTCCCTCCGTGCATCACTAGTGGCTCAGCAGCTATCTCCGTTGACACTGTTTTGCCAATATTTCTGTGTATTTTGGATTCTACATAATTAACACGTGCCCTTTTCCAGTGGACTCAGCTTTGATCGCAGTTCCATAAACCTGTTTCCTGTTGATCTTCCAGCTGAAGTAAGTACCTGATCTACTTTTTTATCTTTTAATAAGTGAAAATACATGAAGCTAAGTTCATTTTGTTGGATCTGCTCTGTCTGCGGGCTTATTGAGCTTTGGATGCCTTGTTCTTTGAGTAGATTTCTCTCTTTTTTTCTTTGTTTGAAATAGACTTGTGTGTTATTTTTTGTGGGGACTAAAATCCAAATCGGCTATCATGTCAATAGTCTCTAGTCCTTGTTATCCATAGAAATTTACATTTTTCCTCAAAATAGTGGATATAAACAGTACATTATTTTAGTTGAAGTTCTTAATATGACTGTTCAGAAAATAAATGCTGGTAGTAAGAATCTCTTAGGCCTTCAAATGATTAATTCTAGGCAAGAATTTGGCATAAGTCGAGCAATTTCTGTTCGTTTTCTGCACCACTTCAAACATTAAAAGACACCCGAAATTTTTTCTTCTTTCCTTAGCATTGCACTGAATTCAGGAATCGTACAGTTAAAGGTAGAATGCAGCAAGTAGGAAAGGTTTTGCATATTTGTTACAATCATCTAGGTGCATACGTGTTTACGTATCACCGGACGATATATTCATGTTGAATTCCTTACTTGATTGAAGTGGAAGTCAATGCTTTTTCCTTAAATTGTTTTACCGAGACAACGGTTGCTTGTTGCAGAAAGTGAATTCAGATGAAGAGGAGCAGACTAAGCATCAAAATGGGAGTTTGTCTCACCATAATGTTCTACTTGAAGTTTAGTGGGAGGGAGCCCATAGAATCTACCGTAGATGTTCATATTGTCTTAGTGGTTATGTAAATACGCGAAAACGGTTTATACTTCTCATTCTTTCTTGTTAATATACTTAAAATCATTGTAGAAGACTATGATTAATATATATATAAGAATGAAGTTACACAGTGTGATGAATAAGAGAATTCTGGTTTCCAGATTATATTTTTGATGCAATTTACCTTCTATCTTGTACTACCGTAAGTATAACCGTGTTGTTATTCCTTTCCTTCAGCCTTCTAATTTTGCCCAAGGACAATAAGTAGTACAAATTCCATAGCTATGATTGCTGTGACTTTTTCCCGTGTTTCCATCGCTTTAATTTTGATATGTGTCTTGTCAGAAAAAGCTTATTGTAATATTTACGAATTTCCTTAAATCAATAAAACAGTAATAATTGGCAGTTTTTATTCTGAACGTTAGATTGGGTGTGTAGACAGGCAATTTATCTGTAACTAGAAAGATATAGAGATGTAATTAAACCAAGAATGCAAAATTGTGTGGTGGCAACAAAATTGTAGCCAAATTGTATTTCAATCCTCACTGAACCTATAATGTCATCTCTCCTTGTCACGGGGAAACCCCCTCAGTTGCCTATCTGGTCTTTCATTATATTTTTTAATTCCAATTTTCTTTTTTTTTAAAAACATTTGTTAACAAAATTTAAAGGCCCAAAAGAAAAAATTTGGGTGTGAAATGAATTCTTTCATTGATTATATGCGTTGATTTACTTAAAAAGTAAGCTTTTCAGGATTAAAGTTTCTTGGGCTCAACAGTATGGCTGACTTGTATGACCAATTTAGGGAACAGACATTTCGTGAAGTACTAAATAATTTTAAACATTGCATAATATTCCTACACAAGAGCTCCTCCTTTAACAAATTCAGTGAAGGCCAAAGCAACTAAACCTACCATAGCAAATCTACCATTCCACAACTCTGCATCAGACGTCATCAACCCTTCAGATTTAGACTCCGCACTGACCCCCTGGAACAGAGGAATCAATGATGCAAGAGAGAGTACCAAGCTTGTCCCTAAAAACCACGGGATTCCTCCATTTGATATCTGAGAGAACACATCTTGACCGTTTGACAGCTCCACTGCCACGGCTGCTACAAACCCTATCATGGCCAGTCTTCCATTGATCCTCTCTGGTGCAGGTCCACTGAAGGCAAACACGTCCGAAAACTTTGTACTAACCTGTCAAGTACCAAAACAAACAATACGTATTATCATTCCCATGGTGCAACAACGAAGTACTAAGATCATGAGACATGAATCCTCGCCTCCTACCTTCTTCCGTGCAGGGGTCGGCAGTGGCTGAGGAGGAGGTGTTGCAGTGTCAGGCTCAGAACCTTTCTGCTCCTTCCGATCTTCCTGTAAAGACAGCATTTTCCTTTAGCTAACTAGCTCACAAATCACCCACGTATCATTGAGAGGAAGTGAAAAGTTAAGACAAGACAAACCTCTCCTGCCATGCACCTAACAGGCGCTCCTACATTTCTTCTTAACGATCTTGGCACGCTCATTACAGGACGGAAGAGAATCGCTCTTGACTGTGTGAGCGGACTTCCAAGAATCGCATTCATTGAGGCAGCCATGACCAAGATATGGTAATCTACTGACTCTGGAGAAGAAAACTGAAACTACAGAAGATTGAAGGGCGTTTGCTACCTTAGATCTCTCTGCTTTGCGACGATGATACAGCAAAAGCAAGTAGGGTATAAATAGGAGAGAAAAGGGAAATGGAGAAGCGGATGTTTTGGATCCACGTTATGGAAATCTGATTCAGGAAAGTGATTGGATCACGTGGGGTACTTTGTCCACACATAGGATAACGAGTGACGTGGTCAGCTTCAAGACCACCAGTGCCTGCCTAACCCACTCGACGAACCAGAGGTTCGGGACGTTTTAGGTTTTTTAAATAGGTAAGGACCAGGGCTAGGACTAGGACTAGAACATTCCAGTCTACGATCGATCTTTTGCTTTGCCACGATCTTCCCACATTAAGTCGACACGTTTTGAAGCTCACATCGTTCTTCGTAATTGGTCTTAACCGAGTCTCCTAAGTGTAGTAAATTTATATGTCTAACCTGTAAATGCACAGCCCATTTAGACCCCTGACCGATGAGTTCTAAGGTATTTAAAAAATTGTTAACTTATATATAAATTTAAACTTATATGAATATTCAAATTCCATTAACTTTAATATAGTTTGTTGATTTTAAGTTAAATCGACTAATTCATCATAATTTTTGAACTTGAGAAAAGTTATTGAATTTAATTAATAACTTAATTAAATTCAATTATCTTGTTAAGTTCTAAGTTATTCAAACTAAGGGGTCATTTGGTTCCATTTTTGTTTTTCTATTTTTATTTTTAGTTTCTGTTTTTTTAACGAAAACTGTTTGGTTGAAATTTGCAATATAAAAATTGAAAACAAAAACTTGTTTGGTCGAGAATTTTTATAAAAAACTGAAAATAAAAATATGTTTGGTATTATTATTATTATTATTATTATTATTATTAATAAGTTATTATTATGATTATGATTATTATTATTATTATTAATTTTTAATAAGTTACTATTATTTTATTATTATTATTTA
>JANITX010000212.1:87063725-87082993 GCA_027564395.1 Erythroxylum ulei | reverse complement strand
ATTAATATGATGGCACGACTCTCGATAACGGGAGCGCATGGGCCGCTCTACTAGGTGGTCGATCGAAATCAGACGGTAATTTAACCCCTCACAATCTGATCGGGCCCAGGTGTGGGGACAACTGGAGTGGCTGATTCCACCTTTTAGGACAAAGAAAACTCACTAAACAACTTGATATAGATTTTAATATAGATTTATTATTATAAATCGATAGTTCTTGCAATATAAAGTTTATCCATATAAAAAGTACATAATAAATTAGTGGATAAAATTAAATTCGTTTTTTTTAATAATATAACATTTAAATATACTTAACCATGCTACTTGAACGTGACAATAGAGCTCTGTATAAGCAAAATACGTCAGAACCTTGGAAACTGTTAAATTTAAGGTAATCGAAAAATCTCAGCAATCTCGGACACGAACCACAACCATGGAGAGAAGACAGATCTATGTTGTTGTGGCTCTCTTCTTCAGTTTTGTTGCCCGTATTTCTTCACTCTCCGTCACCGTCAACGACGTTGAATGCGTCTACGAGTATGTTCTCTATGAAGGCGACTCCATCTCCGGCAACTTCGTCGTCGTTGATCACGATATCTTCTGGAGCTCTGATCACCCAGGCATTGATTTTACCGTATGTGTTTTACTTTTTGACTTTCTGATTTTGATTACATCTAGATCTGTCTTGGTTTTCTGTTCCTTTCGGTTTAGAATTGGCGGGGTTCTATTAAAGTTAGGGTTTTTGAATCTCGTTGGTATGTTATTAAATTGTAATTATTTCGTTTACGAATTTTGTGGGTTGATCAATTGCTGTAGGGGATTTGATGGGGCGGTTCACAGTTCAAAGTTTTTTTTTCTTCTTAAATTGCATTTGGATTTGTCCGATGTTGTGGTCAATTAAAGAGATACTACTACGTTTGTTCCGTTTGGAACCTGTGTTCTGATCTGATTATGCTGTATTATGGGAGTGTCTTTCATTTCAAGTGGGGAATTTTTGACTAGTTAAGAGAATCGTCCCTTTGATGCTTAACCATTGATTGTCATGGGTTATCAGCTTTCTTAAGTCTCCTTTTAAGATTACCCGACTGCATTCATATGAAGTTCTCTCCTAGTCTGGCATGTAAATGGTCTTTCATTTTCAGTTATTCAAATATAATCCACTTTGTGGTGATTAAGTAGGAATTGTATCTGGTTGTAGAGATGGTGTCAGGGGAGGGTGGTGGTGAGCAAATCCTTGTATTAAATTAATTGCCTCTGAGAATAGTAGACATTAGAAACCTTGTATCAATTTGTGCCTTTATGGATCACATGAAGTATATGGGAGCCTATTTATACTATACTGTTGTCAGATAATCATTGATATTTTGTGATTATCCTTGAAAGTTTGTTACTCTTGGTCAGTAATTTTGAAATATTGGGGTTTTGGCTGTTATGCAGGTGACATCTCCTGCTGGTAACACGGTGCACACAGTGAAGGGAACGTCTGGGGATAAGTTTGATTTGAAAGCCCCAAGGAGTGGAATGTACAAATTCTGTTTCCACAATCCATATTCTACACCAGAGACTGTGTCATTCTATATTCATGTAGGTCACATTCCCAACGAGCATGACCTTGCTAAGGATGGTATGATCCCTTTGCTTTTTGCTTGGAATGTTATCAATCAGGTTGTTAAAGCTATAATTCTTATTCATGTTGGTTGTGGAATTTCAACAATACATCCAAACAAAATGTCTAGATTCTTGGATTTACTTGTTTCAGGCTTTTTTTTTTTAATTTGAAATTTGTTACCTTTGTTATTTTTCACCTTTCATGTAATGTTACATGTAGAGCATTTGGACCCCATTAATGTTAAAATTGCTGAACTGAGAGAGGCACTGGAGTCTGTTACAGCGGAGCAGAAATATTTGAAAGCACGTGATGCTCGACACCGTCACAGTATGCTCCTTTCTTTTATTTATCCTTATTTCTTCTTCCTTTATATATCTCTTCCTCTTCCTCTTCCTCTTCCTCTTCCCTATCTTACTTTTTTTGTGGCATAAAAATCCCTGTTGCATGTCCAAATGGAACCAGTTTTTTTGTTATACAGTGACATAACTTTTTCTTTGCTTCTAGTCAAATCATGAACATGTTAATCTGAGTAACTGCATGAATCATGTAAGATTCCGAATTTCCTCTTTATATAATCAAATACGACTATCCACGGGTGTTTAAAAAAACCGTCCCCTTTGTAGGAACAAGTTAAACTTGTTTAGTAGCATAACTAATGTTTCGGAGAATGTCAGCTGGATGACCTATTTGTTGTTTCTTCTGCAGCAAATGAGAGCACTCGTAAGCGTGTAATAGGATACACAGTTGGAGAGTACATTTTGCTGGCTATTGCTAGTGCTCTTCAAGTAGTGTACATCCGCCGGCTCTTCAGCAAGTCAGTGGCATACAATCGAGTTTGAGGCCCTTCACTAAGTTATTGGCTGTTGATTAATGATAGACAAGTTCTTTTACATGTTCAGAGAAAAATAGAGCAATCTACCGGCCTGTACTGTTCATCTTTTACATCTTCAATTAAATACATGTCAAGAATACTACAAGCTTAAAGCCAACTAGCAACTTTTACTTCATTTTCTCTTGGTACATGGGAAGCCATTTTTACTTCATATTGGATATTCGTTATGTACTTTGGTATTGGTATTAATAATTAGGATCAACTTGTTTGTCTAACAACTTCGATAGAATCTCTCCCGAAGGTAAAGGAATTGAATACTTTTAGTGAATAATTACGTTTTTATCCCTGAAAATTGCAAATATGTACTCTGTCACTCTCCTTGGGTGAGGATGGGGAAAATCTGAAAATTTGTCATGTTAATAAACACTCTAAAAAAAATACTTAAATATAGAAGAGACAAATAAATAAAAGTCATAATCACTCGAGAAATCGAACGGGCATTGTCGGTTTATCCTAAAGGAAAGGATTATTACGTAAGAACACATCAATTGCGTCAGGCACGTGTATATATCAAGAACTTAAAGCGCTCTCTAACAACTCACGTTCTTGGACCTCTCTCTCTCTCTCTCTCTCTCTCTCTCTCTCTTTTCTCTGCTTCTAGTTTTCTGCACTGCCAATTACTGATCTGCAAAGCAATCAAGATAATGCTAGCGGTTTTTGACAAAACAGTGGCCAAGTGCCCTGAAGCTTTGCAGAGCCCGCAGACCCAGAATGTGTTGGCCCTGAAAGATGGAGTCTTGGCAAAGCATTTTGAGTCGATCCACTCTGGTTCTGTCACAGTTAATCTTGGCTCCTCTGGTTTCATTGCGTACTCTGCTCATAAGCAAAACCCTCTCCTTCCCAGGTGATTTTTCATCCATAGCCATGTTCCTGTTCGCTTACCCTGTAGTCGCTTTTGATTATTTTCTAGGGTTCTTTTTTGTGTTTGATTTTGTTAGATCGCTGGTTTTGCTTAATAGGATATTTTCTTGGTGATAAAATGGAAAAGTAGAAAGTTGGGAACCTTGGATTTGATAATGCTTCTTTGCCCTTGTGAAATATCCTTACCATAAAATCTGTAGGGTATGACAGAAACTTTGCGATGAACAGAATATTATAATAATTATGGCTTACATGTGTAAAATTGGATCCTGATGTTTTGTGAAAAATGTTATGAACTGGGGCGTTCAGAATTTTTAGGTTTTATTGATTTTTATTGTCAATTTCTTCAGATATCTTGATTAATAAATAACGCTTCTTTTAACCATTTCTAGTCTGATCTGATAGGTGGATTATAATCTGTTATTCCATCAAAAGATAGTTGATTCTTTGATAAAGACAAACCATAGATTTAGTTTCTTTTCTATTCTGTTTTTGTTTCAGAAATTTTCCTCCTATTATGTTTGTAGTACTTTTGATTAAATGGATCAAGATCATGTCGAGGAATTAATTTCTTACACTTGAACTTTTCAAGTCATGTGATTTGGAATTTGACATTCAGTTTCTTCTTTCTGACTGCAAATTGTGCATTCACGTACGAATGAAGATATACTTAGTTTGGTTCAATAACATGTTAACTATGCGTCGCATTCCATTATTGATTTGTAGATTAAGAATTGATAATTTATTAGTATATACACTTTTGTTGCCTTCTTGTTATCTAACACTTGTGTGTATCCTATTTCTCTTTCTAGATTATTTGCAGTTTTCGATGACATCTATTGCCTGTTTCAAGGCCATATCGACAATGTTGCTGTTCTGAAGCAGCAATACGGCTTAAACAAAACTGCAAATGAGGTGATCATCATTATTGAAGCTTACAGAACTCTCAGAGATCGAGGCCCTTATCCTCCTGATCAGGTTGTGAGAGACATCCAAGGGAAGTTTGCATTCATCTTATACGATAGCACATCAAAAGCTACATTTTTGGCTTCTGTAAGTTATTATACAGGGATTCTTCTTCTTCATTCTCCCAGTACCTCTTATCCTCTTGCTGTTTTCTTTCCTGTTCTTGTTCACTCTGTTTCCAAAAAATGTTCTGTTTGGATGAAGCTCAAGTATCCTATTTTGCAGGATGCTGATGGAAATGTGCCCTTTTTCTGGGGTACTGATTCTGAAGGCAATGTTGTTCTTTCTGATGATGCCGAAATTGTGAAGAAAGGCTGTGGGCAATCCTATGCACCATTCCCTAAAGGTGAAAAACTTCTGAAATCATGATGGGTTCATCTACCGTGCAATCTCTGAAAATTTTTATTTGCCTTTTTCATTGACCCTGCCATCTCGTTGTGTGATAAAGCTATGTCTACATATGCATTGTGATATGATTTAGACTTAGTACAAGTTTGTAGCAAAATTTGAAGATTCCAGATATTTAAGAAATGCAGGTGTATTGAGATCTCCAGAGAGTATATATGCAGCTCATATGACAATTTTACTGGTAAAGCTAACCTGTTAATTTTGGTGATTGCCACAAGTTGAAAGTGAGACCGTTGGTTTTTGTTCATGCTGTTCTGTTACATTTGTTCTTGTAATGATATCACGTTTGAAACTTCTGAGTTCCTTACATTCATATTTTCTTTTTTGTTGCATCTTTTGCTGATATTTACAACGATGTAACCTGATATGTTTTCATGATACAGCATGGATTAAAATTTGAATCTTTAATTTTTAGTTCTGTTTCATATAGATAGCTTTGATTTTCCCATTTCTTATGTTCTTGATAGAACTCCCACTTTTACTTCTTTCTATTGGACCTTAGCAACCTAAAATGTTACATTGTCATTTAAGTTGATCTCTTTAATGATTAATCAGCAAAAGGATTTGATGTTGCTTAATATACCGGTTTGTATTGTTCTTCCCAGGGTGCTTCTTTACAACTTCTGGAGGCCTTCGTAGCTTTGAGCACCCATTAAATGAACTGAAGCCAGTGCCAAGAGTGGATAGTTCAGGTCAGGTTTGTGGTGCAAATTTCAAGGTTGACGAGGAGACAAAGAAGGAAACTGGCATGCCGCGTGTTGGCAGTTCTTACAACTGGTCCTCGGACATATGAGTTTGAGTCCTTTCTGGAAAGGTTTTTCTTGTTTGTGGGCCTTCCTTTATTGTCAGACGACTTATTAACTTTCTGTTGTCCATCTTATATGACATTTACATGCTCATGCATGCCAACTCGTAGCTAGTAATTCCAGTAATGAGATGATTACCATATGCAGCTGTACATGTTGCACCACTATCAGTCTATTCCCACTTTTGATGGATATAAGATTGAATAAAGTTTTACGTTCATAAAGGGAATGTGACATCCGGATGTGAAATTTGTGTTGAATGTTTTTGTATATATGTGCATGTTTATAAATGTTTGGTACACCTGATGGAGGTGGAAAGATGGCTTTCTGAGTTGGAGATAGGTTAGGTAAAGAACTACTCTCTGTTATAAGGAGCTGTCATATGAAGTGCTATTAGAAACCATAAAAGGTATACCCAATTGTGTTCAGCAACTCGATGCTGTAAAGGTCCCCAATGAACAGAACTATTGGGTAAGTTCATCATGCTAAACAATACCTCGGATAAATGTATGTTGCCGGAAGAGCAGGCGGGAAAAGTCTTCCATGGCCTCTGACTTTCAGCTTCTAAGAGGTAGTTATATTAGTCCTTTGCATCTGCAATGCCTCCTGGAGTTATCTGGAATACGTGCTTCTGTCAAGGATCCAATTTAGGTATTGTAGGCCGTTGTGTTTTTGCGTGGTAAAATAGGGATTTTTGTCCAGTCAGGATCTTATTTCATGGAGAGTGATTTAGCTAATCAAAGTGTAGAAGAAAAACAAACGATAATAATATTAAGGATATCGCTTCAGCCTCGGGCAGATTTGGTGCATCAAACACTTTGCAGACCCGTTGTTCACCTTTGCCTTTCCTGAACATCAACCTGACTGTAGCTGCATGAGCAAGCACGTGACCTCCTGCTGGCTTTTTAGGATCTGAAATGAATACTCCTCCGCCCGGATCCGCTATAACTGCAACAATGAGCCAACTCACGATTTATCAGATTTAGCTGACATTTAACACAAGTATATACTTGGACAATTTTGTATGTGTTTGAACTGGATGCTCCACACAGACTTGGGATCTTGTAGGCCATTTAGCCTTTCGTAAATGATTATTACCTTGGTTGGTCATATAGACTGCAACATTGAATTCCTCAGCTATTTTTGTTAGTCGAGAAAGCATCTGCGCCAATTTTTGCTGTATAGAGACATCAAAGGACTCATGTCATTATAAAGAAACAGTATAGTTGCAAAGGTTTAATATAAGGTGGGATATTAGAGAAACATGGACTCACCTGACGTTCTGCAAGTTCTCCTCTTCCTGTGAAATCTACCCGGAATAGTGCAATTACTGAATCCACAATCTAAATTCAGACATGACTTAATCCCGTTACGATCATGCTTTGATATTATAATAAATTTCAAAAATCTTACCAGAAGTCTAAACGGTTCTTCAGACATTTTTGCAGCCAGACCCAGAAGCAAGTTATACTGATGCTCATATGTATATGCACGAGCGTAGATAATCTTTGATAATCATAAAGAAACATGTAAGATTTGATTTCCACTTTTTAATTATGATAAAAAAATGTTAATATTACTGATTACATTATCCAGGACGGCTCCTGGATCCATGCCGAATCTTTCCGCTATTGGCACAATCCTGTCAGGCCGGCTTCACGTGCATGAAAAGAAAAACAGCAATTAAAGTATGGAGGTGATACACATATATTTTCTCATCACTTTTTACTGAAAAGAAACAGCAGATAGTGCCACTTTAGCAGCTGAGGTAAGGGAAAATAGAAAAGCGTACAATGTTCCTTCAGTATCAATGTAAGCAACTTTCCCGTTTCCTCCCCTCATGTTTGTCGGAAGCTGCCAGACAAATAAGGAATTTCTGCAGTTAACGATTACAATCCATTCTATTCATATAACTAGATCCAGTATAAATCGATGTACTGGTACTTTATTCATCGTTTTCCTGTTGATTTTGTTACATTAAGTTTGCTCAATCAGAAAAATAAGAAACTTTGGCATTTCAAGTACAAGCCCTGCACCAGCTTCCAAACTCCAAAAAGGTGAAAACAGTACATAGTTAAAGACGCGAATATAACTTGCATCCGCATATTGTATGCCTATATCCTAGGAAATTCCTTTATGAAAGTTTGAATATGAATCTCATTGAGGCGGGTATCCAAGTAATCCAACCAAGTCATTGTAATAGAAGAAATGTGACATCCCTAAAAAAATCTGCATAATTAGTTGCTAAATTAACAGTCTTAACAGCTAATAGTCAGACTACGCTCATAGAAGGTGCTACAACAGTATCAACAATAACTAGCAAGGTGAAGTAGAAACCTGCGTTGAAACGCAAAGAGTATGGGCAAGTTGAGTTTTCCCAGACCTGAAGTTAGATTGAGATGACCAGTAAAGGAGTTACATTGCATACCTTAACGATTTGAAAGGGAGGAAATCCACATACAGATTCAAGGATAATTTCTATAAGAGATGTGATTTAATTCTCACCGAAACTCCCCAAAAGCTTCCGTAATAGCTAGAGTTTCAATCCCACCTATTTCAAACCAGTCACAGCAATTTTATGAATAATTCTGAAACAAGCTACGACGGATATGTGTGTGTGTGTGTGTGTGTGTGTGTGTGTGTGTGTGTAATACCGTTGTAAAACATCGACAGGACTAGAATATCACTACCTCCTAAAAGCTCATCAAGGGCTTGGCTTCCAGTTGTAATGCGAATCACTGATTTTCTCTGGAAGAAAACCTAAAACCTTTAATACCCGTAATACAAAATGTAGGTTGTTTATTTCAACAGCAATTTGGACTACCAATCTCCTTTTGATGAAAAATGATTGAAATATCAAGAACTCAAAACAGATACCTCATTTGAAGTACTAAAGGGGAAGAAAAACTTACTCTAAGCAGAGCATCGCTTCCAGTAATGTAACCAAAATTCTAAAGAGCAGAAAGGGAAAAATAATTGAATTTAGTGAAAAAGATGACAAAATTTTTTAATGAAGTTCAAGCACATCATGAACACTGACCACTATCTTCTCAGCAGCTTCACAGATCTTATCTACTTTAGCCTCAGACAATCCCTTGATTCCGGTCAAATTCTACAAGATAAAGAGTATATGGATACATATAAGTAGTTACTGGCCCGAAAATTTTCACAATTCAAGATGTATGCTCAAAATTATTATACCTTCTTAGTGTGCATCATCAAACCATTGCAGGTGTATATCCCTGCATCTTGAAGCTTTTTTACATCTCCAGCATTGATACCTTGTGCAATCACTACAAGGCATGTACGCAGAACAAACGAACTGAACGGTAAAATGAACATAATATTTGAAATATGTAGTTCAAATGAGAGAGATGTGGACTTATAAATATGTGTGTGTGTGTGTGTATTTGTAAACCAGAAGAGATCTCATTAGAATTCAGTCATCGAAGAACAGTTAATAATCCAAGCTCAGCACTACGTAAATCAAACGCATTAGAGTAGAAAAGGCAAATAAAACGAGTTTGTTCTTAAACGCGGACAAAACACGAACCCAGTTATGTACACATCACAAAATCACCACCTGAACTGAAAATCTCGTTCTCGATCTTTCCTAACGAGATCATAAGTAAAAGAACAGCAATCCACGAACTGAAGATTGTCAAAATTAAACAGCGAGAAGAGCAAACTATACACGAGACAGCTATGATAACAACGAAGAAATTTTCAAAATACTCAACGATCAGGCACAAGCAGATGAAAACTTTAAAACACTTAAAAAACAGTCAAAGAAGAACAAAAACAGGAATACAGTACAATTGAGAATCGGAGGTGTTATATTTAATTACGTTTATCGATCGCTTCGAACAAGTCGTCTTCATCGTCAATATCTTCCCGTTCAACGAGCTGCAACTGGCTTTGCTCTTCAGCTCTAAGAAAAGATTCAGAAATTAAGAATGCAATGAACTCTACAAAAATGGAACTGAAGAGAACAGAGACTGGATGCGTTTGAACTTACTTGAGCGTTGCGATCATCTTGAGTTTAGAGTAAACAAAACTGTGATGAATGGAATTGTTGATTGCTGTGTTTGGCTGTTTCTATTTAAGAGAGAGAGAGAACTCTAGAAGAAGAAGAAGACGCTCAGACTCGGAGTTTTGAATTGAAGATTGCGAGTTTATATAGAAGGCGGGAAGTGTGGCCTCGCACATTGTGGAGTTTAAAATGGGAGCTTACTGAATGAAGTCCGTCCGCTAATAAATGTAATTACATTAAACTCCCCTCAAATTTTACTTTTTTTTATTTACTTTTACACTTTAAAATTGTTATAAAATAATTTTCACATAATAAAATTTAAATAAGAAAGAAATTTTTAATTTTTAAAATAAGAAAGAAAATATTACTTTGCAATTTTAATTTCATATTGATTTCTCACTTATTAATTGAAATACTCATAAATAAAAATTAATGAGTTGAAGGGTAAATAATTAAGACATATATTGAGATTTTGAGCTAATACTTCGATTTTTTTTAGAACTTTTGTTAATGATTATAAAATTATAAAAAGGGAAAAAAAGTTAATTGAATTAAATTAAAAATGCATCAAGTTAATGACACGATGGAGTTCAATCCTAAGAAAAGATGCTCATTTTTTTGGATTATTATTGAATTAATTTTTATTTTAAAATTACTTATTTATTATTTATAATATTGATAATAATCGATATTTACCAATTGACTATTTCTTTTACATTAAAGTATAGTCGTAATACTAGGTACCGAATTACATTTGAGAAAGAGCAATTTTTCAGTTTTTCAAAAATCTTAAGCAAAACTTTTAAGTATCATTTGATAGATAAATAAAATTTATGACTAATGTGGTTGATACTATTCTCATAATTTAAAATCTTATTCAATAAATAAATTTAAATCACAACTTTAATTGTCAAAACGAAATTTATTAATAGTGCAAAGCTTGTCGCAGTTGAGCTAGTACTTACAAATTAAGCAAAACCAAAGTCTTTCTCAAGTTATATGGCTCAGGACATTTATGAACTCCAAGTTTAATTTCAGATAAAAGCACGCCATTAAAGATACAAAGCTTAAGGAATAAAATCCCAGCAACTGTAACATGTAAAACAAACTCTGATGAGTGATGACCCCAACCCATCCTTTTTCCTGGATTTGCAAGGGATATATGATATGACTTGTTCAAAGCTCTCCAAGCAACTGATCTCTCATGGTCCCATCTTAAAAGCACACGGATAGCGATATGACATTTTCATTACCATTTCATGGGGGCAGTATATATAGCTCTCCTTATGAACATCCGTAAATGGCAGGTATGAAGCCCTTATCGATGGATTCTCCTCCTGAACCTGTTGTCTTCATTGATGATAACTGACAAAACGCAAGTCCTGTGAAGGAGTTGGGAGAATCAAACTAATGACGTTTTTGCTTCTTTTGTTTTCTATGGAAAATGAAAGGTATGTGGAATCTTTCCCTTATAGAGCTTCCCACCAAGGGAGAGTAGCCAAAAGTTCAACAACCAAATGGTAGCTAGTAGCTAGAGGCATTAATTCAAACTTCTTTATCATGTATATTAGGCATGCCTGTGCGAACAAGAAGACGTTTATATCAGTAGAACCCGTAATCGTTATCTTACTTATACCTGTTATCGTGAATCAAAACTGGCTTATTCTATTTATCAAGACTCAACAACTCCTTATAGTATACAGCATCAAAAGCAATTAATAGTTATGAACAGGTTCTCAAAGCTATAAGTTAGGAGTAATTACCACAGATTGCGATTTCTCAATACCGGCCGTGTCTGTCAGTGCAATTGCAACGTCTTATGGTCAATAACATTTATGTAAGACCTCAGGTTCACCATGGAAATGTAATACAAAACAAAGAGGTGCTCATTCTCTTTCTGTATATCTGATTCATGATTCATATTTCTGCCTTTCAAACCGAACATATATGGAAGTATATTGAGGATAAGACCATGATTCATTTCCTTGTTTGAGTTCCAAGGTAGAACTAACAAGTGAAGTAGGCCTATTTTCATAATGTTCAATTGATTTCTGAACTTTCCTCCGAGTATCATGAAGCAAAATGGGATTCAAGTTGCTGAAACAAAGCTTATCAAAATTTTCCTTCCGATGTTTTTGTTTGTATGTTATAACTCTTATTTCTCTTTTTGTCAAGATCGCAAGAAAACAAGTGAAGCGTTACTGTTCCATTGGAGTATTAGTAGCTTCTCTCTATATATTACTAGCAGCTTTACCACCAGTCTGATCTTCTGATCACTTCCACGACCCCTGAAAGTGAGAACAAGAAACAGATTGATAAGCAGAATTTCTCAAACAAATGGGATTCTCAAAATCTACTTATAACTCAAACGAAGTTGCGATTTTGCCCTGGCAGATAAATCACATTACAAACTGATGTAGGCAAACAACTTATATGGTGAGAATTTGAAAACTCAAGTGCACACGCTCACTCTTGATAATGTTATGGCAGAGGTGACTAACAACCATAGGTGTACAGATCGAGACAAGTCGAAAGGTAATAAAAATTTCAAGTCTCTCTTTTTCTAACTTCACACCCATATATGCTTATATACACATCAAAGTACGCACTACGACTCTGTGCCTAAGAACTTTGCAGAATCCCTACCTAGCTAGGCCATCAAGGT
Organism: Erythroxylum ulei; assembly: GCA_027564395.1. NCBI lineage: Eukaryota > Viridiplantae > Streptophyta > Magnoliopsida > Malpighiales > Erythroxylaceae > Erythroxylum > Erythroxylum ulei. The sequence goes on along the minus strand of JANITX010000212.1, from coordinate 87,070,753 downwards.
ATAGCCTTAATCTCTGAGATGTTTTTTCCCCCATAAAACTGAAATAAGTAGTGTTGTTTCTATTATTCCGAAGTTATTTGGTGCTCAATACTTGTCGTTGTCGTATAACGACCCTGAAAGAAAACAATAACAGGCATAAGATTTGGTAAATCAATGCGCAGGACTTTGAAGATGCATAACCAATTTATTAATAAGAGCGGTACGGAAGATTAATCAATATATCTCAAGGCTCAATCACCAAAGCACGAATAGGGGATCTTGAAATCCTTGAACTGCACCGAGACCCAAAATTTGTCTCTGAAAACCCTAACAAAAATCCGCTTACTTGCCATTTTTCGTAAGTTTCATGGAATAAAACAAGGAGAAGATACAAGAATCCGTACACAGACATGCACAAAAAAAGAAAAAAAATGTACCAAGTACACAGCAAATACGCAAATCGGAAAAAACCCAGATGAGAATAAATCATTAAAAAGAATATCACGTACCCTTTTCTAGGGATTGAGCAAGAAAAGAAATTAGGGTTTTAATAGAATTAGGGTTTCTCATGCTACCAACAACAGGTGAAACTGCCACATGATCTGATCATTCCTCAACAAAGGAGGCAAGTTAAGATCATGCTGGCAGCTTCAACTGATAGTGGTGCACGATAAGGAACATGCTCATCAGCCACACACCCCACTGAGATCGAAAACTCGACTTAAATTGGCCCATTTTCACACTCATCACCAGCACTGGCTATGGTGTTCTGAGGTTAAGATTGTTTAGAGATGGAGAGGATAAAGGAGTATAAATAGAAGAGTAGTGAGAGGATAGCATTGAAGGGGAATTTATCAATTTGTTATTATTATTTCTTTGTAGATGGAATATCAAAAAAAAAGTTATTAAATGGAAATAAAATGTAAGATGTAAGAAGTGGTCCCTGGTGATGAAAATTGAATATTGTCACGCCAAGGCTAGCTCCATTGCAGTTGCAGACAGGTTAGTGAGTGTTTCTATATATACTGAAAGAGCATTAATAACTTTTAGGTTGGGCCCTGAGAGAGTGGGGGACACTTGGCATTTGTTTCTCTCTCTTTCCGTGACTGTGAGTAGTAAAGCATCAGCCATGAGCCAAAAGAGTGTAAACTCCATAGTAGGGCATATGAGGGGACCATTTTTTGCATGGTTGTATAGGTCTTGCATAAGGTTCACACGCAAAAGACTAAAAGGAAAGAGCATCACAACCGAAGAAAATTTTCTGAATCTCCATCTCTCCCTCTCTTTGGATTGAGATTATATGTGTGACGTCCAATTAATCCAATTCCGTATAAGAATCTTTGCTTTGTTCATGGATTGATAACCCCTTTCCTTTCCAAATTTTCCATATCTTGGATACTTGCCAATTCTGCCTCTGATTGGTGCCAGCTTGCACCTCAGTTGTTATTAGCAACAGCTGATACGGACAAGCTAGAAAACGACTCGTAGTTTGTAAAAAGATTTCTTAATTTTCATTTTCTGCTTCCTCCTTGATCATGGAAACCCGACCTGTGCAATGACTCACTCGTTCCCTCCCTGGAATAAAGTTTATAGACCATTCTATGGAATTTGTCTTACCAACTTAAAACCCTAATTAGTAGATTTGGCTCTAGCTTTTTGAGATATCTTCCATTTTTCTAAACATTTTCTTTCGCTCTCCCCATTTATCTTGTGATTTTCTAACCTTTTTCCTTTTCACTATCGGAATATATTCCTTCGGTTGTTGCATTCCTCAAACGATATCGACATATACTATGATTAGAAAGCTCGTCGTATCTCCTACTGTAGTGGGCCAATTAACACCTAACGCTTCAATGATAACTATCTATATGCGTACAGCAGTGGACCTATGGCTCTTAACACCTCAGTTATATTTATTAATTTGTACATTATCACACCTATAGCTAGTCTATATATTCTAACTTCTTCTTAGGTTATTAGTTAATTCATATTTCTGATTGTATTTTGGTATCGTATATGACATGCGTCCTATAAAACTCTTCCAACTCGTTACTCGTATGATTCCGATGAACAATTCCAGATTTTGGTATTTTGAAAAAAAGTGATTCTGATTTTTGTCTATAGTATTCAAGCATTCAATGATGCGCGCAACCTTCGTGCCTAAGGCTGCAAAAACTCTCCACCTTAAGAAAAACTAAAAGCAAAAGGAATTTAATAAATTTTACTAAATTTTGTGCTAATTTTTATGATGGTTAGATCATGGCAGGTGTAATCACTTTTTTTTTTTAATATGTAAAGCTAATCAGTTTTCTTGTCGTGGTCCTATTACCATAATTTAATAAATTGCAACGCATCTTTAAGTATTGATGAAGTTATTTGGAGGTTAGTGGTGCACTGAGCCTCTTAAAATTTTAAAAAATTAAATATTTATATATATATATATATCAAAATCTTTAATAACTGAACAAGACCCCCTCTTGAAATATGTCACGCCGTCACCGTCAATATGATTTGTGAAATATTGTATGAAGAGGGATATTCCAAAATTTTTCTTTCACATGGAGGTGATTAGATATTAACCCCACAAGGTTTTAAACAAATTTCAAGGATAGACCAGTACCAATAGCAACATAGAAAGCAGTCATGGGCTCTTCAATCGACAATTATTGAATTGGGATATTCCTTAAAAAGTTAGAAGTGGTAGTCCAATCACCTTCAATGACAGTTTTGTACAGTAGTAAGTAACGATCAACACGCGAAGGTAAGGCAAGGCTGATATGTCTGACTATTTTTCTTAATTTTTTGTTCTTTCGTCACGCCTGCTTTTTATATCGACAAGTTTTATGATATTTATTTCACGACAGGATTTAGGAATGTTTCAGCGAATGCATATATGACCGTTTGATTAATAATTTAACTAAGTTATGCAGTAAGAAATGAGTTTTTGAGGCTTATGAACAGTAGGGAATATATACATACATACATATATATACATACGTATACACACACACACACTCACACACACACACACATATATAATAAAAGAAAAGAAGATCAAATTATTTTTTAGTATATTTAAGAGCTGCTACCTCTTTTATGGAACTAATAAATATTGGTTCTAACTAATTTTTTAATTTTGCAGTTATGAAAAAATACTTAAAAAAAATTTATATGAAAATTTTTGTGAAATCTATATTTTATTTTAGTTCTTCTATCTTAAATTCTTGTATCCGTCACTGTCTTTAAGAATGTTTTAATCTCTTAATTAGAATGTTTGATTAATTATAAAAATTAAGTAAACCAACAAGATAGTGGCGAAGTAACACTCTCCTTCCGATATTGGCTAATTTTATGTACAATTCTTGAGTGAAAGATCCATAAAATCAAACAACATCAATAAAACCAGCAACCAACCAGGGTATTGTTTATCAACTGAAGGCTCATGATAAGTTGTAAAATGCCAATTCCTCTTCAATGTATCAAAACAATGTTACATCCACTATATCTTAACAACGAGACATGATGTTTAGCCATTAAATTTTTTTTTATCGTGACTTGATATGTTATTTGCCGAAGAAAATCTAACTATTTTAACCATATATTTCTTAAATATGTTGCTGTAAATACATTTTTTCTATAATTTCATAGAAATTTTAGCAATGCGACTTGATGTTTAGCCATTAATTTTTTCTTTATCATGACTTAATATTATTGTTTTTTTCAAAGAAAAATAAGTTATTTTAGCCATATATTTTTTAATATGTTTTTATTAAAAAAATTTGCTATAATTTCATAGAAAATCTCAGCAATGAGACTTGAAGTTTAGACATTAATTTTTGCTTTATCGTAACTTAATATTATTATTTTTGCCAATGAAAATTTAACTATTTCAATTATATATTTGTTAATTTTGTTGTTATAAATAAAAAATTTTGCTGTAATTTCATAGAAAATCGTAGCACCGTTGTAATTAGACTTGAAGTTTAGCCATTAATTTTTTATTGTGACTTAATATTATTGTTTTTGCCAAATAAAATTCAGCTCATTTAGCCATATATGTTATATTTCTTATTATAAGTAAAAAAAATTGCTATAATTTCATAAAGAAAAAAAACCTATTACATTTGAGTTGCAAAATTCTTTGATTGACTAAATTTAGTTGCAAAAGCTATGAGAATACGTTTTAATAATTAGTATTTATATATTTAGCCACTCCCTTTTTCATTACTATATTATGTAGTGTAGGATATATTCAGGATAAGATTGTTTAATGTTAATTGGGATTGCGTGGTGAATTATAGAATGATGTAAAGCATCTATTCGAAAACGAAATGGTTGCCACGCAAAACCATAGCATATCAACCACATGGGTTCAAGAGTTTGTTGCCAGATTTTGATGCAAGTTCCTCGTATCCACTCTCCCATGGCCTGTAAACACTCTTCGATAAATATCTAAAAGATTCTCTCTGCTAAAGCTTTTGTCATATATTCTTACCAATAAATGTAGTGAGGCAGCAGCCTAGTCCGTACCTTATTATTACGTAATGCTTCTAGTTCTGATACATGCATTTTGTATCTATTTCTACTGCCCCCTTTCTAATCATGTAGGCCAATCCTTCCACGTCCACTTTACGAATATTGGGTGTTTTAGAAAACTGATCATTAATTAATTATGGTGACCACAATATAGGTTTGTTGTCTTTATATTTTTGTGATTTAAGATCCGACCTTGAACAAGTGTCTCATGTAGCTTCCATTGAACAAAAGATGCTGGTATTATGATGATCCTCGAAAATATGTGCATGAACCTTGTTTGTCGGCATATTTATTTTGAAGAATATTTCAAAAGTAAAAAATTTTAATGTACTAGATGGATATGAAAAAAGTGTGTTTCAAAAATGCTCTGACAATTTTATAGTAATATAAAATAGACAACAAATATATATATATATATATATATGGAGTTATCCCATAAATGTAATTATTTTTGTGGTATTGGAATAAGTTTGCTACGTTTACTGAAGTAACTTCAAATATTTAAATATTCAAATGTGGTAGGATGTCTATTTAATAATTACATAATAATATTATTATCTCATCCCGTCCAAAATTTTGCAAAAAGGTCATAAGTTTTTGTAAGATATGATTTTCCATTTTTTCCATCCTAACCCACCAAAAAATATCATTCTACTAATATTTTGACATTCTATTAACGTTTCGCAAAAATTTGTGCTATTTATATTCCCTCATCTCATAAGGGAGATCACAACCTATATAGTTGGAAAATGGAAATTTAAGTGCGGTATGTTCTAAATTCAATGTATCAAATTCAAGCTAATGGATTTTGGGTAAGACTTAAGAACAAACTCGAATATATATAACTCCAATTCTTTCTTAAAACGACGTTATTTTTGGTGATCTTTGACAACGATGTTGCTTTAACGTGTAAATTTAAAGAATTTAAGATTAAAAACCATTGCTAAGTTTAATAATCTCTAAAATAATGATTAAAAATAATAATAAAGAAAACAAAAGTAACGATAATAAACATGTAACGTAACTTAAATTGGGAAAAATCCCTTAAATATCTTAAATCTTTACATATTTATTCTTTGAAAGTAATAAATTTTAGTTGCTTGTTTGTTCCAATCATGTTTTTTTTTGTTTTCAAATTTAGTAAAAAATTTTAGTTTATTATTTCTTTTTTTGGTTCTAGTTTCTTCTAGTTTTCATAAATTATGAAAAATCATAAAAAGTGAATTTTGTTTTTTTTGTTTATGTTTTTTTATAATATGATTTACTGTCAACTAAATATATATTATTTAATTATTTAATATTAATTATTTATAAGAATTATGAATAATCTAACTAAATAACTTCATTCAATTTTTATAGCTAATTTAAATTTCAAAAATTTAAAAATAAAATAATTTTAATTTAATAACTATTAACAAATACAAGTACAACAACAATAATATCTTAATAAAAGTCTCGCTGAGACGAGAGGTCTAGGGAGGTTCAGAAGTACACAACCTTACCTCTAATTAGTAAAGAAATTGTTTTCGATCGACCCAGTAGGTAATAAATAATACAATGCAAATAGAACGAGGTAAACTAAAGATATAAGATAAAATAGAAATATAAATGAAGAATAATAGTATAAAACTAATAGTAATACTAATGGAAGTAATAATAAAGATAAAATATATTATTATTATTGTTGATGTTGTTGTTATTATTATTATTAAAATAAATAAATATGAACATATGTAAGTATAAAAACAAGTTATAAAATAAATACTACAATAAATATTGGACAAAGTAAAGAATAAAAATAAAAAATAAAATACGTAAATAAATATACAAAGAAGAAAAAACAAATAAATCAATCAATCAAACAAGTCATCGTAAAAGAATAATTAGGTTAGGTAAATAAATGGTTAAGCTAAATAACTATGGGAGAATTGTTATATAATAAGAGTTTAGACTAAATAATTACGTGAAAGAGAAGAATTTCTTTATGTGAGATCATTTGTCCTTATTTTAGAATGCCAGGGTTTCTTGTTGAGGACCAATTCTTTGGTAAGTTTTAAAATAGTCATATCATTTTTTATCATCTTTTCCTATCCTTCTTAGGCTATCTCTCTTAATGTTTCATCGGTATTAATTACCCTTAGTTTGTCTTTTAACATTACATTTTTTATCTTATCTCTTCTCGTAAAGTTGCACATTCAACAAAATATTCTCATTTTTGTCATCTTTAGTTTATAATTATACACTTGTTTGATGGGTCAACAATTTACTGTATAAAGCATGGTTGGCCTAATAACTAAACAATAAAATTTACTTTTAAACTTTAGTGGTATCTTCTTATCACATAAAACTCTTGATACACTCATCCATTTAAGTTACCATGATCTAACATGGTGAATTATGTCTTCGTTACTTTCTCCATTCTTTTGGATAATATATCTTAGGTACTTAAAACATGGTATAACTCATTAATCAATTTTTACATCCACATTAGAAATCACCCTGTGGTCTGAAAA
>JANITX010000212.1:86751429-86769329 GCA_027564395.1 Erythroxylum ulei | reverse complement strand
GAGTTCAAGAAGTGCAGTGCAGCAGAATTCATCTTGTATTGAAGTAGGGTGAGCTGAACAGAACGTGTTCGATATTTAGCCTCAACCAACTTCAAGCTCGACAGGTTACTAGCTGAAGGAGCTTTCTTCAATCCTTGGAGGGAGCACTTTCTAGAAGGCACAGGAACACCAAACAGCAGGGTACAGGCTCTTCTGCTCGAATATTCCACGTAAAGCTGAATATAATATTTCCTTTGCTTTAAGTAATATTAAAGTACATCTTCGGTGTGTATCTTAGAACCAGATCCTCTGTTCGCGCCCATCCTCTTTCGTTACTACGATAAAATTTAATAAAATATTGTAGAAACTGATTGATTATAACATAGCATCTGTTTCTTTGTCACTACGATGACGTGATCGTCTTAAGACAAAATAGGGAAAAGAAGGAAAGTGTGTCTATGCTTGCCCTTCTTTTCTTTTCTTCCTTTTTCAGCTTGTTAGTGATTTAAAAAAATCTGTGTTAATTTGTTTCATATAGAGCCATGAAGCAAATTATTGGTTTTCCTTCACTTTTTTGGCAAGGATTAGTATTACTAATAATTAATAGAAATTATTATAAGAATTAACTTTCCATTTTAAAAATTAAAATGCAAAATAAATCATAAAGGGTAACTTTGATAGACTTAGGAATCCCAGATAATCAGAACTTAAAGAATCCAAAATAACTGATTTGCGCTTAAAATCTAACTATGTACTTGGATAAGAAGTGATACAAAAATTATCAAAGTGTTTGGTTAAATAGAATCACCATTTTTCTTGTTTTGAAAAAAAGACGTATAATATATAATTTAAAGGTTTACAGGATAAGAAAGTGACTACAATGCGTCTTAATCCTCCGAGACTCCCAAATCTGTTTCTAACTTGTTCCTCGCAAGCCTTCCCCTTTGCTTGTATGGCTTTAGAATAAGCCAACCCAACCTATTGGTCCAATTGATTAAACCTAAATATTTAAAAGGTCTTGCTTGGCCAGCTTGAATTGGCATGTTCAAGTCCACTATACTCTCGGTTCGGTCCACTTTTGCTAATGAAGTTTTTACCTCATTTTCAACTTCTTTTTTTCTTTAATAAATAAAAGTGTGAAAATAAAAAACATTATTATATGTTCTTAATGTCACAAGCCAAAAATAAAATCTCACAAAACAAAAATGAAATCCGAAAGGTAATGATCGTCGCTTCAATCATTGTGGGAAAAAAAAAATTCGAACAAGTTTGATATTTCTTGAAAATGATTTACGAGGCACTTGTCAAGAGCCTTAGTGGAATGGTATCTAACAAAAATTAGACGCCAAGACCGCCTTGGTGTTTTTGTCACGGACGATGATACACAGTTTCTTTTCCAAATTATTGTACGGACAATCAATTATAATAAATAAAATAAGTCATAAAAGAAACAACAAACTAATTAAAAGATTAGGATTGATGACATGTCATTAAAATTAATTGAGAATTTTATTTTATTTAAAGAATCTAAAACTACAACAAGCCAATAGGTATGATTAAATATAACAGTCAGTTGGGGTCTTATAATTAATAATATTAATATGTCATTAATAAATAGTTAATATCTACATTTAACTACAGCAGAAAGGTAAAAGATTGCGGACGAATGCTTTCTCACGACGTGGTTGGTGTAGAGACCGTTTCAACTTGACATTTCCAAAAAAAAAAACCGTTTCAACTTAAGTCTAGTCAGACATGGCTGCGGCGAAACAGCCATATCAGCATCAATGACTGTCTGTAAGGCACCTACTGCATAATTAGATCATGGCATTGCTTGTTAAAAGCACCGGTTTCCCCATCTTCCATGTCCTGATATTAATGGAATGACACCCAAATAGAAAGAAGCTCTATTTCAGGAAGATGGGTTCATATTTTTGCCAACGGAGGAAAATCCTCGAGCAACTTCAAGAATGACTCAAGTCTTACAAGAAACTGTAGCTGGTGGCTTCTAATGGTGGTCCTGGTGATAATTCTTCGTGTGAAAATCAACAAAAATATGCACGCATCTTCCTGAAATAGAGCTTCTTTCTATCTACGGAAGATGCTTTTCAAGGTCTTACTGCAAAAATATTTCTAATGTTTTTTGTTAGAAAGGGTGACTTTCTCTCCGAGTACTTACTGTGTTTAGTCCATATTTCACAGGCGACCCACAACATGAGGAAGAGAATATGGAAGTCAACGGAATTAAGACGAAGACTGAGCGGAAATTGCAGCAGGAGAAGTCGCAAACTTTTTGACGCTACAGTGCCCGAAGGCTTGCCATTGGTTATTATACAAACTCTTGCCTATTAGATGAGTAGAATGATGGTTGATCAAGCAATGGGGACAAAGCTCTGCAGTATTTGACACTAACAGGGCCTTGCGACCTGACAACATTCACAGTGCAAAGTTTGGAAAATGCCAATAATGAAGCGCTTGTGAGTAAAAGTCAACTTCTGCTCTGATATTCTTCTCCATCATCAGTTTAAATCTCGTCAGTGCAAATTGGTGGCAGAGACCTTGGTCTCAAATGCAGAGAGCTTTCTCGACCATGGCTTGATCAGCCATCATTCTCTTCATCGAATAGGCAAGAGTTTGTATAGCAGCCAAAGTCAAACCTTCTGGATTTCAGCTACAACAATTGTGCATTCCATCACCCACAGCCATCCTAGTATCATGGGTCGGGCCGGGCTTGGGTGAGTCCGGCCCTGACCCAATCCTATCCATAGCTATCCCTCGTCACTACTAGCACTTTCTTCACAAAGTTCACCTCTTTTTATTCCCCAATCGAAAGCATGTAATTGAAAATGACTTTTGGTTTTTGATGAGAGTTCACCAATCCGCCTCTCTCTGTATCTATCTGTCTATCTCTAACGGCCGCCTTGGTTTGTCAGTCAGGCCACAATAGAAAGGTCGCTTTCTTTTCGCTCTTTCCTAATAGGTGAATTGAATGCAACTTTACCTGATAGAAATTGTCCTGAGACATTGCACTTTGCTTACTCTCATTGCCTGCTTTCTCCTGACATGTGTGTTTCTATATGTGAACCAAATTTTATGATGTATTTCCATACGTGGACCAAATTTTATGGCTCAATCACCTATGTCTTTCATCTTTTAAATGAGACAATTTCATTTTTTAAATAAATCCCTCGTCTTTTTAAAATTTATTATATCAGTATCGGCCTGTGCTAAACTATCGGATTTCATAACATTTTTCGACCTGTACTAAACTACAATGTTTTTTTATTGGCATCAATCGATACGGTATAAAATCCAAAACCTTGCTACTGATGGAGTGAATAAATGAATAAATTGCTTGGACCAATTATATATATAAGTTATAGACACATTATTAATTTTACATAACAAACTAAGTCCTTTAGAAATATTAAATTATAATGAAATTATCTAGTTTAAAAAATTAATCTTTATATACTATGTTAGCTACTTAAGATATTAAAATGATACAAATTAAGTTAGCTACTTAAGATAGATGGTTTTAAGCGTCACAACCTCTTAAAATTAATTTTATTAAAAACAAAATTTAAGAGTAAAATTCCAACATTGAGAATACTTTTTAAATTCTAACAAATGCTTAGAAATTTAAAGGGTTAGAATCTAAAAACATATCGTTAAATCATATAAATGGTATTTAAAAATTATTAAATAAAATATTTAATCGCATGTAGTATACTAATTTTATTTATATAATAAGATTGTAACGAAGCAATCTGTTTGTATTAATCTTAATATATATTAAATTAGAAGATAGAGAGATCCTTGGGATTTGGCTTAGAAGTTAGAAAACATGAGCAAAAACATCAGTCCATTCGTATAGTTAATATTTTGATCTGGGTTTGGCAAAATATGAATTAATTAATATTTAGATCGACTTTGAATTTAAATTTAAGAAATTAAGTGGTTTAAAAAGAACATGAGAAATTAAAAAATTAAAATTTTGTTTTAATCAAATATAAAGATCGAATTTTTTTTAAAAAATTGTACTCAAATTTAATAAAAATTTAATTTGATCAAATTTATTATCATATAACTAATGCTTGGATTTATTTTTTTACCTTAACTCAAATTTTGTAGAATTTCAATTTCTAATAATAATAATAATATATTATTATTATTATTATTAGTAGTAGTAGTCGTAGTAATAGTAGTAGTAGTAGTAATAATAAATTAGACAATCTCCTCATTTAAGTTTCTAAATCTTATCACTCAAACTATATACCCAACTCAAATATATTAATAAGAAGGATAAATGCAAGAGCTATATTAATTACACGAGCAAACATCACAGCAAATAATTATTAAGCATAAATGATCAGATTTACTGATTTGCCAATGTTTTAAAAACCTTAAACCAGTAAACCAAGAGGTTCAACATTTAAAAGTTTCGACCAATATCATATTCTTATAAAACTGATTAAAGATTGAATGCAATTAAAGAATTTGAAAAATAATTAAAGAAGAATATCTTTTCTGTCGAAAAATTTAAATTTTAATTAAAAAAGATAATATTAAATAAAAATTAATCAATTTATTAGATTTATAAAAATTGATTAATTTATAAAAACTGACCGATTAATTAATAAATGGATCAATTTTTAACAACAAAAATTATTAAACTAAATCGAATGAGAAAGTTAACCGGTTCAAGATTTTTACTGTTAAAACGAATTGATTCAGTTTTTAGAACATTAGATTTGTCAAGCTAGCATTGTGTAAAAAGAGAGAGAGAGAAGTTGAAGCCTCCGAGGACAATATTTTAATTCCTTTCTCAATCTCATTAACAGATTAACTAGGTTAGCTTAATAAATTATAATAAAATACTTCTCGTACTTATTTCTTTTTATTAAAGTGTGACCATATGAGTTGGCCCCATAAGTTTTAAAGGTTCTAACTACTACATATTCACGCCAATGTGGTCACCATCATTTCATCTACTAATCTTTTAGCTTAAAAATGGCAGAATATGGTGGACTTCCACCAACTCTTGGCTAAATATTCCTTTTATATAGAAAAAAGTAGAGGGAAGGGCCCAATTCTTCAGCTTTTGAGCTTGTGCAAAAGTTGAAGAGAGTTCCATATTAATTCACAGCCATAATGTGGCTAGGCTGAAAAGGAGAACTAAGAGATAAAAGAAAAGCAGTTCCATGGCCATCCCTGCAACTGGAAATCAGCTTCCAATCCAAGCAATCTTGAATAGCTAGACCCACCTGTTTTTACTTCCTTGTCATAACCACTGTGCAACATTCACTTAACCCGAAAAGTAGGTACAGCCACTATTTATTTACGTATACAACTTTATCATGGCAAGTTCTGTCTCGGATTCCATGACCCTCCAACACTTTTTCAACCCTCTCAGGTCCTCTATGGCCCGGGATGTAGGTCCTTTCTCTAACATCAAGTTTTTCAGTTTTAGTTAGCTGAAAGTTGACATCCAATATGGAGGTAATTCCGGGTAGACAGAAAATCATTTCTCTGTGATTTCTCATTGACTTACAACTCTTTTGAACTTTCTGAAAAGGGATAATATTAATGAATTGTTCAGAATCTGCGCCTGCTAGGTTCAATAAACTAACTGCAGTAAAGTCAAATCTGGACAAGCATCTGTTCGCTATGCAAATGAATTGGTTACTATTTCTCAAAAAAAAAAGAATTGGTTACTATAGAGACTAGGTTGGACACTTGAGCTGCCCTAAATATTCCTTCAAGATTGCCTAGACTTTAAATACATAGCAATGTCCCCATCTCTCTAATAATATAATTCGCAGTCACAGATTGTCATGTAAAGTGGGAAAAGAGAATGACAAGATTTAATGTGTTGCTGACTTTTTGGTGATGATATCAGTTTGGATGACAGGTGACCCGAATAGAAACTTTTTTCCAAGCAATGCAAGTGAAGTTGATGTCTTAATCAAGCATTAACACTCTGGCAGGGTCTCAGAAGTTTAGCTGTATTACATTTACATTCATGGTCATGATATGTACTTTTAGACCTGTGTAATGGAATTCATATTCATGGTCAGGTTGACAAGTTGTAGGAGTTGATCTTTTTGTATTGCAGGATCCCGCATATTGAATATGGGAAACGAAATGGGCAACAACAACTCTGGATTGCGAGGTATGACTTTGAGACGTTTGTACATCCTAAAATGTGAATGTTAATCATTACTATAATGCTCATGAAATAATACAGAAGAAGAAGATACCACAACTGAAGCTCGGGGGAATTTTACGCATGAAGTTGTTCTGGTTAAAGATGTCAAAGCAGAAAATCATGGCATTACTGCAGCTGAAAGTGAAGATTATCATAAGAAAGAGACGGTCTTAGATCCTGATGATGAGCAAGGAGCAGGACAGACTAACACCGATGCCCTGACATCATCTAATAGAACAGGTTTTATCTAGTTTGTTAAAAACTAAGCATCAAGGAATAACTTGAATGGTAAGCAAGACTGACTTAGGCGGCCATTTTGTTTTTGCAGAAGGTTATCCTCCTGCTGAATCTCCAAAACCTGAAACTGAATCCAATGAAAATGGTACTGAAGATTCTGAAATGCAACCAGGTTCATTTGTGAAGGAAGTGGGAGAACATGACCTGACGATGGAGTTGAATTTGAAGGAGAATCTTTTGGAAACAAGCAAGAGTCACCTTGGGAACGAGGTTTCTCTTGGCAAAGGTTAGCATAATTCTCAAGAACTCAACCTACCTTTAACATAATCAGGCCCCTTAGATACTGAAAGTTTTTTTTTTTCATCCGGATCTTCGTCTTATATTCATCTATCTCTGTGCTCTTAAAACGCTTACTATCAGATAGAATCTAATTTACGTGAAAAACTGTTCTGTATTTTGTAAACTGAAACAGAGGGAATCTAATTTATGTGGTAAAACTGTTCTGTATTTTGTAAACTGAAACAGAGGAAGGGGTGGTTTCGAATTCAACTTTGGTCCAAGTATCGTCATCGGATGATTATGCAGAACAGGAAGAATCTATATATCTATCCGTTGATCATAATGAGATTTATGATTCACCAATGATAAATGGTGATCAACGCAAAGATAGCTCCAGTTCACAAAATGGAGATGATAACATCTCATGTTCGAGTAAGGACAATCCTGATGAAATCATTGTTTCTGACATTAATCTAGATTTGGAGAATCAAACAGATTATCTGACCGCAGAAAGAATGGCGAAAGAGGAAAATGAAGTGTCGATTGATGAAGAATCTGAAGTTAGAGTTCTTGAACAGGTACAAGATAGAGAATCAAGTACCGAGACAAATTATAATGGAAAGGATGCCATTCAGCCACCGCCAGAACTCAATCTGATGACCCATCAGGATTCTACAATTGAAATTTGCGAAGGAAATTTGATAATTACAGAACCAGAAGGTGAAGACGAAAAAGATGATCATAATTCTTTCGAGCTTAGTGAAAAGGTGGTTTCTGAAAACAATAACCGGAATGAGACTGCCGAAGAAAACTTCAGGGAGGCAAAAGCAGAGCCTATAATGGTTAGCATACCTGAAATGATTCTAGGTGAAATACCTTTCTCTAATGGTCATTTTAAAGAAGGAAAACAAGATTGCAAACTTGAGGAAGAGGAATCATTAGATAAGCAAGTAGTTCCACTGATGAGAGAACGAAGTGAAATTTCATATAGTAGAGGAATTACTACAGAAGAAGAAGCTGGAGAACATCAAACATATATTCCAGAAGCTCCTGGTTTTCTGTTTCAGGCTCAAGATCACCAAGGGGAAGCTGAAATGGAACCTCATAATGCTCAAGTCAATGGAAATTCAGACCTGGAATTGAAGCCTGGAAATTTCAGTGATTTCTTTGCTGCCACGGCTTCCACTTCTGGCGCCTCAAGCTTCCCTGAAGAAACCTTGGTCTCTGTGGATAGGATGGCAACTGATGGAGGTTTACCTGAATTTCTACATAATATCATCCCAACTCCAGAGTCAGGGTTAGAAACTAAATCTTCAATATTACAAGATCAGTGCATTGAACAACGCAGTAAAGTTGAGACAGCTATTGTAGCAGGAAATAATTACGAGACACAAGCAAATGCAGAGAGATTCAGCATTGACTCGAATCCTGATACTTTGAATGTTCATGCAAAGATAAGGAAGTCTCCAAGCTTCGATTTTGTTCTTCGAAGAGAAGCAAAGGACGAAGAATCTGATCAAAACCCTCTACTATATCAGGATAAGACTGCAATTGAGTGCTTATCAAGCCAGGTTGATGTAAGCATACAGAGCAGGCTTCCTCATGCAACATTTGAGAGAGATTCATTTCGATATGAAGTAATTCCTGCAGAAGAGAAAGTGATTCCTCTCGAAAGAAGTGATTCTGAGAAATCAAGAACTCCATTCCTTGGCTTCAGGAAAGGTGATGATAAAGAGGTTGATTCTGAACCAACCCAAGCTGGTTTAAAGAAGAAAGACAAGGACTCCTGGAGTGCAGGTACTAAAGAAGTTGCATCAGTTTCGCTTATTAAGGTAAAGGACAAGCATAAACGCAGGTCATCCCTCTTCAGCAACTGCATCTGCTGTACTTCTGTAATGAACTAAACTGCATTACTCTTCAGTGGTCATGATTTGGTTTGTTCAAGATTTTGAGAAATGGAGCTTTGGACATTGAAGAGACTATTGTTTGGTTTAGGCATTTGCAATAAACCAAGAAAGAGTGTTTTTTGTGTTTTCTTTGGATTGTTGGAGAGGCAATTGGATGGTGTTGGGCCGTTCTAACACATTTGTTACTTAACTTTGCTCGAGTTTAATATATTGATGAATACAATGTGATTTTTAATTATTATATATGACAAATTGTTCTAATGAGAAGTTATATTATCATATCAAATGATTTCATTTTGTATTAACTGAAATGATATTGTTTTTTGAATTTTATTTTTAACATCAAAGAAAACACCATTTAATGAACTAACTTGATTTTTTATATTAAAACTACTTATCATATAAATAATATCTAAAATATAATTTTTTGTGACTACTCAAATATAAAATTGATAAAAAGAAGTTTTAGTTTAAAAATTTGTTAATTCGTAATTTTTAATCAATTTATATCATAAAAAATCCTTTTATAATGATTCGAAGTGCTTTAATTAATCCTAAATTGAATGTCATTAACGTATTATTTTCAATTATAAGAATTGAAAATATAATCCCTCAAAAAAAAAGAATTGAAAATATAAACTAAAATACGCATTTGATAACAATAAAAACACGCCTTTTTATATGAGACATGATATTCTTGTTCTTAAGTATTGGCTAATTATCATCTCGAAAAGACTTGCAAGTACTATCCCTTATGGTATAAAATATTAACCTAAATATCTTATGATTTAAATCCCTGATTGCCAATCAATTTCTAATATGAAATCTGACAATTAAATTCCTCTTAAATAATATATTTTCTAGTTATAATTATCATATTCGATTTCCTCTATTTACGCTCTCTCGATGGAGTATGTTGTACAGGGCTTGTCTTGTAACATCCTATGTTTGGCGCTAGACTCCAAAATAGTGAATTGAGAGTACAGTGAGAAATTAGTAGTGCATTTCACCCCAACTATCATAGTATATTAACACACGTGTATTTATTTTTGATACATTAAAATACTTGTTCATGCATTCATCGACATTTTTCTGGGTATAAGTGATTTTTAATGTGATTAAAGTGTGAATTTTAGATTAATTATGATACAAAATTTACTTGGTGATAATAGTTATTATTTCAGAATTTTAGTGAAATTTTGGGTATTTTTAGACTAGAAAAAATGTCAAGCGGCAAGATAATTGATAAATGGAAGTAGAAATTACTATCAACTAGCAGTGGATAAATGACCTTGTGATTTATTGATACGTGTCATCGAAAATTGGGAGACAATTAAAGTAGGAATTGGAATTGATTAGACTAGTTAAATAAGAGAAATTAGTTTAAAGCCTTAGAAATTGGACAAGTGGCAAGTGATAACCTGCCAAGCCAAGCATTAAACCCGCATAACTTTTGGAAAGACCATCTTTTAATCGGTCTTTCATATGTCTTCTTTGGCCAAATGTTTTCACCTTTTTCCTCTTTTTCATTTATTCTCATCCATGACAATTATTTCCCACCCCTCAACGTGCTCTTCATCTTGTTACATGAAACACCTCATCTCTCCTTCATAAATGAAGATGATCATGGGATGTTTGGGAGTTAGGGTTACGTAATCTGCAACTTTGGAGCCAAAACAAGTAAGAGTAGTCTTATTCATCTTCATAGCTATAATAGTTGCTACTGATTAAGCTTCTGTATTTTAGTTATAACTTAATCTGTAGATTTTCAAATAAAATAATTTTTTATTTATATTAAACTAGAAACATACGACTACAATTGTTAAGAGAAATTGAATTTGAATTCTATCCTTAAGAATCCAGAAATTTGGCTTGAAGTTGAAATTGGTGTTCTATTAAAATATGAGAACAGTATGTGAATTTTTTATTATAACTTACAGGATACTGAACTAAAATGCATGATATTGGTGTCATTATACTTTCAAAATATTGAGGAACATTTGATTAGTAGAAGATGTTACCTAAATACCCCATTATCGAGGTCAAAATGATCATGCAAATTAGACCCGAAATCTCCTTAAGAAAAATTTGGAAAATTGATAGGTTTATGATTGTTTTTATTGAACATGCTTTGGTATTTTGATGATATATTGATATGTAGATGTCCAAATAAGGTGATTCATAGTTCAGATTAAGGTAGAGACATATGTCTATAACTTTCTTGAAGAAGTCGAATTTGACTTCTATCTCTAAGACTTCCAAAATCTGGTTTAAAATTGAGTCTTGATTGAGGCTGTAGTACGAACCGAGACAGAAATTACGTCCTGAGGTTACCAAAGAAACTGTATTGATGTAGATTGAATTAGACTGAGGTGTTTTCACTAAAGTTGTAGCTTTTTCTCTTAGCTTTCAATTGGTATGAAGTTTGTAATTTTTGGATATTAGAATTGAGAGATATGGGTTGTACAACTGGAATACATGATCATGCATCAGCCAAAATTTCAAATGTATACAATCTATGGTATTTAGAGTATAACTCATTGAATAATAAACCAAATTGTATAATCTTGGTATCATTAGAAACTTAAGACACAGAGGAACAATTGTCTAGAAGAGAGTGCTACAAAAATACATTATTTTCTTGATTTTACTGATTATGCAAAGTTGACCCAAATGAGGTGCTTCTAGCAAAAGCTGGAATAATGATTGAATGTATAAATTTTGGAACTTCTGAAGTACAATTGATGTTTTCTTCAATTTAGTAAAAACATATACCCGATAATTTGTCACGAACATGCATCATACATATTTAGTATATATAAATGAATTCTTAATCATGTACAATAGTGATTTGCATATGCGTTAAATGTTATAGAGGAACACATAGAGAGACCACTTCCAGATATTACCAAGACTTCAAGGCAATAAATAATAAGGGAACTTTGGTGAGTAACCTAAGATGGTCTCAACTTGATTTGTTTTGTTTATTACTGAATTGAATTAGATATTGATGAATGTGTACTAAATTGTGTACTGATTCCAGACATGAAGGTCCGAGGTATTGATTGATGAATATGATATTAAAGTGCTACTTGCATGTGAATATGATTGACTACTTGCTTTGCCCATGAAATGCCTGAAATGACTTTGTTTTGTTTTAAAACTGTTGAGTCCTAGTTGTGGGTAAATAGGCATGCCTAGAAGGGTCTGCAGTTGCTCCTGTGGCACTTCGATGTCGAGACTTCGTTCACTCCTGTGACACTTCAATGTCGAGACTTCGGTCTTTGCTGTATAAGTTCCGTTACCGGTTCCTGTAAATGGCTTAACAGTCATCTGATTTTGTGTTTTGATTCTGAAAGATTTATACCCTCTCTTGATATTCAGCTCTGTTAATTATAAATTTTGTTCTGAAATGCATTATGTCTGATTTATTGTTAAAAACAATTTTGTTAATGCATGCTTATGCTATTACATGATTTAGTATGATAAGTTATCACTTTATATGTAGATTAGTTATTACTCACTAAGCTATATGCTTAGCACGATGGGTTTGCTCAGTGTAGGTTCAGAGTGAGGATTATAAAGACTGGAAAGAGTCAACTACAATGGCCAATAGATTCTGAGTCTTGTTTTGTCAAAAATGTATTTTGAGTTTATTTTGGCTTTTATATAAAGGTTATAATTTTGAATTGTTGTAAGTTTTTGTAATAACTATGTTTCAGGTTGGTTTCTATTTTTGGAACAAATTTGTATTATGTTCATGTGATATAATATATATATATATATGTTGTGAACAAGTTTGGAATGATTTGTTATGTATGTTTGTTTCAGTTTCCGAAAATACATGTAATGAATGTTTAGTATATGTTGCAATGCTTCCACTTTTTGTTTGTGAGTCCAATATGGTACTCTTGTATTCTCCCAGAGGATATTGGGTTGTCACATTTCTAATGTGGAGTACTCGACTGGCGTGATTTATAGATTATTACATCAATCCAAAAATTTACTTGGTACACATCTGAAAATAGCAACTGAGGGTTATTCCATTTGTTAAAAAAAATGTCCTGATAAATGAATAAGATGAAGGACTTGTACATACCTAAACATTTTCCTTTACGCCAGCTACCACATAATGTAAAGGTCAACGGTCTTCCAAAAGCCTTTTAGTCGTAAGATGTACCGAAAGTGAAAGGCCTACATTCGTTGTCGCTTCTTTAATAAATGTCTAGTCCAAGTGGAAGGGAAAAGCTGATGTCTCCGCTTTTTCGTATTGATAGTTTATGCAAATTAAGTAAATTACCAGATGTATATAATATTTCATAAATTATATATTTTAAATAATAATTTAAAATCAATGAATGATTTAATTTGTGTTTACAAATTTTTAAGTATTTTTTATTTTTAGTTAATTAATCTCTTTAAAATTAAAATTTTTAATTAAAAAACTCTTAAATGAACTCCATACGCGCAAATATGTTTTTCGATTGATTGCTGGAATGTTAGTGTGAAAAGGAAAAAGTTAGGTAGGACACACGGTGGCCAAATGGGTCAAACACAAGTTCACGAGGATAGAAAAAAAGCATTGGAACGTATGCACCATCACCAGTTCTTCCACAAAAAAGAAAGGGTAATTACATGACAGCTTGTTGGTCACATCAGCAGAAGTTATAAACATTTCACTTATACTTAGTTTCTGAGTTGTTGAGGATTACAAAGTTCACGAATAACATATTTTTCTACGTTAAATGAAATTTCCACTAACACCGAAAGAATACATTATATAGAAAAGTTGAACAAATCAAAGTCGTCTTCTAGGTTTTGATACCTAACAATTCTTTGGCTAACCACAAAATAACAAATTAATGCAACGAATTAAACTTATAAAAAAAGGGATAAGAACACACATTTTCCGTGCTAAATTACTTTTGAAGATGAACAGATTTATGCTAGTTTATTATCCAATAGTCATCATCATTTTCACGAACTCTTCGTAATTAACTTGGCCATCACCATCCAAATCTGCTTCTTTAATCATCTGCTCCACTTCTTCATCTGTTAGCTTTTCGCCTAAATTGATCATAACATGCCTCAACTAGACATGACCAGCGAAGACCAAAACAAAATTTAACTCGGTTAGATTCCCTTCATGGTTAAAGAATTAAAGAAAGTCATGAAGCAGTGAAATCCATGTTTATATTAGTCAGAAATTAGGTTAAGCATGTGAAATGCCAGATAAAACATCGAATGCTATTTACGCTAATACCAAGGCAGAAGACACTATGTATATATGTATATAAACAAAAGCTTTCTCAATCAAATCACCGTCAACTATAGGTTAAAAATCTTGAACAAGATGATTTATCTTTAGATCTTTTTGGTTTTCGAATATTAAAAACTGCCGACTACTTCTTAAAGCTACATGTGCATACCTAGCCATCACATACTATTTAACCTACACGTCAAAAGAATAAAGATGGAAAAGGAAAAAGTGGAAGAGATTTCAATAATGTAAAGTATCAAAATATAGGATTTTAATTGGTCAGAAGGTGAACGTTGATATTAGTAATTACAACTACCTCGGTGGCTGATATGTATCCATTTTGGTCCTTATCAAACACTTTGAATGCCTCTTTAAGTTCCTCCTCCGCATCAGTCTCCTGAAAACCAAAAAGAAAACAAAAATAAATAAATACATTCAAGTAGTCTGGTATATGCATATGAGAAAATGAGTTTATATGAATGAAGGGTGTTTTAAATTCACCTTCATTTTCTTGGCCATCAAGTCGAGGAACTCGAGAAACTCTATGGTCCCATTTCCATCAGCATCCACTTCGCTAATCATGTCATGAAGTTCTTCTTTAGTAGGGTTTTGGTCCAGTGACCTGATGACCGTGGCCAGTTCGTCAACTGTTATGCAACCTGCTCCCACCATTCAAGTTACAGATACCATAACCGAAAATCACAGACCAAAAAAGAGATAAAACTAAACTCGATTGACATATTACCGTCTCCATCCTTGTCAAACAGACAAAACGCTTCTCTAAACTCCTCTATCTGTTCTTGAGTCAGTACGTTGCTATCCATAGCTTTGAGTTGGCACTCAGAGAGACAGCGAGAGAGAGAGAGAAAGTGAGAGAGAGAGAGAGACAGAGAAACTGAGAGAGAGAGCGAGTTGAGTATAGTTCAAGCTTAGCAGCGATTTATATAGAATTCCAGTGGGGTGTTTTTCACTTTTTCTTTTTCTTTCCTCTGCTTACGTTTTCTCCTTGTCCACTAAGAAATACATTTCATTCAAAACTCAAAACCGAGCTTAATACTGGAATTTGATGTTATTTATTTGTCTTTATCAACGAAGAAAGAATCAAAAGCCTGCTTCCGTACACTCCCTGTCTTCTATACATTTATATAAATTCTACATACATAAATTAATCGAGATGAAAAATACAAAATACTTGCAAATTTTGATTAAATTCCTGCTTTAAATGTTAGATCATTATACATATTTGCAGTGGAAATTTGTGTGATTTTAAGTTTATTTTTTACTTTATGATGATTAGAAACTCTAAAGATCCCATTCCACCAGACTAAATTAATAGACTAATACGAGTTTCTTATGAAATTTAATAGAAAAGACACAAAGGATTTGAACTCTGCCATTAAAAGTAAATTTATAAGAGGTTGAACAGCTGGAAGGGTTGGTGTTACAGGGGACATGGTGCACTCAACGAGTAGAGGGTCAAGAGGAGAGGTTATGTGGGGAGATGTGTACTTTGTTTCAAGTTTCCACCCCATAGGCCACGTTACGTTGCTTGCACGAGATATGAGATAAGAGACGGAGACAGAGTAAATGGACGTCAAAGACTTAACGCCTTTCAAGTCTTCTTGTACGCTTATATTACGCGGTTTTATTTATTTATTTTGTATTTGTCATCTTGTAGTTTTAAATAAAAATTGAAATGACTTCTTCTATTCTCGTATTTATTGGATATAACGTCAGTCAAATAAGCCTATTCCTCCATTCTCGACCATTTCCTATGTTTCTGTCTCATTTCAATTTGAGTGGATCAAATGCTCGATATAATCTATAAATGATTTGTTTTATTATAAGATATGTAATCGTGTACGTGGAGAGATTGGATCTTCAGTTTTCCAATTAAATAAACTAATCATACACAACATGATCAGAAATAACGTGAAATAAGACTTATCAAGTGTAAAAAAAGTAAGACCCATCTCCTAATGTAACTATAATACTATAAGTTTACCAAGTAGGATTCATTAAATGAAAGTCCCGACCTCAAGTCATAAATGATCAAGCATTCGATATTTAATGCGACGCGGTTTCCCAAGCACAAGCAAAAGCCCAAAACACCAATAAAGTCTGTATAATAAGCATGGAAGTTGTGAAACAATTTATTTAGGGTTTCTGGACATTACTGGATGAAGTACTTAATTAGTACGGGGACCATGGCATGTCCAGAGTGGTGCAGTTTTTCTTACACAAACACAAGGTCTCAATTACACCAAAAAAAAAGACACAAGGTCTCAAAGGTCACCGAATGTGGGTCATGGTCTGTAAGTCTCGGTGGCTAGAAATCAATCCAAATGCTAGAAGAACTTGATTGCTACTTTTCGATCCATAATTTCTCAGCAAGTGCCTCACACTCCAACAAGTCTTATTGTTCTTCTTCTGCATAATTTCTCAGCAAAGCATAGCAAGTGCTTGTCAGTCCAACAACCTCCCAACTAATCAGAGACGTGGCTTGTAAAACCATATTATGTATGTTATTAAACTTCCCCTTATTTTATTGTAAGGAATTAATTTAGTGGGTAATAGGGGAGTGCCATTCTATGTATGTCAATTACATCCTTTTACATGAAAATACTTTGAAAGCAATTAGTGTGGAGGAACACGCAACATTATATAATCAGCTTAAAACTAATTAATATATATGTGTGTGTGTAAAAAGATGATAAAGCTAACGTTACACTAAAAACTCATAGTTATAAAGTTCATAGTGTGATTGAATATCCTAATAAAAGAAGAACGTACCTAAACTGTTAGACAAAAGTCGTATGAATTAGTTAAATAATCCCTTTTGTACCTGATACAGCTTTTATCTGTACAATTTGTGTTCCAAATGTTAAATTTTCAATTTGTCTAACTTGTCAAAAATTGAGATGCCAAGTTAAAATTCCAAGTTATAGCTAAGGTAGCGTAGGCTACAGATATTTTGAACCAATATGTAATATTCTTTTAATTACTGTTTTTATATGGGTAAAGTTTATGTGAATTAAATAAATAGTCAACACACGTAATAATTGTCACGTAATGTGAATAAATTATTAACGAACCAATAATTAATAAATAAGTGATAAGGTCAAACTAATTAATATTACCACCTAACATATCTTTATTCTTGATCAACTTATGTTTTAAGGAAGTCAATCTTCTATACCAACTTAAATGTGCAATCTGCCAAATGTAGGAAGCACTTAAAAAAATCCTTTCACTATCGGTTGCTCCATCCTCTAAATATTTTTCTTTTTACTATTATAAATTAGTTCGATAACAACCTCAATGTGCAGGTGAGTTAGTAAGGGGTTCTCCTGGCTTAAGTGGAGTCATGAGTTCAAGCTGTCCTCATGTATGCAGTCGTTTAAAACTTGAAACCAGAGCTTTGCCTCCCGCTAGGGACTTATATGACTCGAGCGGGAATTAATATAGGTATGGATAGCTTAAAAGTGTCTTCCTATAGTTGGGACCCTCCTAGGGCACTTTGTGGGAAACCAAAAAAAAAAGCTCAATAACTTTTGTTGAGAAATAAGATTCATACTATAAAAGTTTTTATCGGAAAGAAAGCAATAAAAAAGAATTAATTAAAAAGATGTTTATCAAGGTTTGATATAAACGGATGTGTCTACGTCTACTACAACTTAGAGCGACTATTTGTCCATTGATTAATCAAAACTCTCTTAGTGGAAAATGTAAATTTCTTATTTATATACTAGGTTTACAAAATTATAATTAATTGTAAACTTTAACTGATATAATTCAATACAATTACTAGACATAACCCAACTTAAGTATATTTCTAGCAAATTGTAGAATCCTCCCAAAGTTGTTTCCACCAAAAATACATTTTTAGATTGTTATGAGCTAATATCTTTATGAAGCAAAAGCCCAACAAAAAGAATGACCCCAAGCCTTATGAAGAAGGAATAACGAATGTGCTCCATAAATTGCAGTGTTTTGCCAAGGCTCAGGGCATGAATATTGTTATGCA
>JANITX010000212.1:86518404-86529915 GCA_027564395.1 Erythroxylum ulei | reverse complement strand
AGTTATATATATATACAAAATCCTAAATTTAATCTGACCTAATCTTCTACTTCACATATATTTTGAAGGTAGTCTTGTTTAACGGAAAAGACAAACTCACTAACTAATTTAAGAAATGATTTTATAAGATAAATGATATCAAAACTCATAAAGAATAATAATTTCAAAAAAATTTATGTTAGTCTCTTTTTTTTTTTTTGAGGGAATTTATGTTAGTCTCTTAAAATTTCAATTTAATAATTGATCTTTTAAATTTTATATAACAACAAATTAAACATACTTGACCTTTTAATTTTTCTATTATAGTGCTCAACGTTGAATGACTGACAATAGATCAGGCGGTGGAGGCATGCCTGGCTTTGGCATTGGAACGTCTGGAACCGGCGGTGAAGGCAACGTTGGGCAGGGAAAATCCGGTCCGAGGTTTGGTCCTGGACTTACTGGGGTAGGATCGGCAGTTTCACCAGGTGAACTCAAGCACTGAAACACTTTAGGTGACAAAGATGGGACTGACAAGAGTCGAGTCACTAAAGAACCATGATTTTGGTTCCGGGAAAACGGTGGAAAGCAACATAGGCCTGGTTTTTGACATATCTATGAACAAACAACAAACAGAAGAGATGGTTTTGTCCATTGATTTGAACAAGCGACATAGATAAGAGCGACATGTGTACGTTGCAAAGGGGCTGGTGGCACTGGTCCAACGTAGCCACCAAACCTATGAACGACAAGGTTTACCGACTTGTCTTTAAAGTTAAAACAATTCTGTTTTTTTTTAAGAGAATAATTCTTTTAATCAAACTCAAGCATTTTGAGTTTGATTGTTGAATTGAATTTAAATTTTGTTCGTAAATTTAATCATAATATAATTGGATTAACTTATTAAAAATATTTAATTTTATATAAAATAGCTTAAATTAAGCATTTGTAATCTAAGTCAAGCTTAAACTCAAAATTAATTAAGGTAAACTTAATTTATGACTTTAATACATAATTTTAGGTGGAATTAAACAAAACCAAACTTTTTCTACCACGTATACATGCCTAACACTTGATTGTAAATCACTCAAATGAGGGAAGGGATATAGATATAATTTTAATAAAACATGATGTGAAATAATCAATGTAAGAAAATGTGACTCAATCATCAATGTTTTTTTTTTTTGCATGTGACAAATTGGAAACCTATTTGCGTATTATTTTAATGTATTAAAATTAAAGTTAGATTAAAAGTGAATGATAATCAAATTAAATTTAAATTGTGAATTAATAGTAAATAAATTAGAACCAATTCAATAAAAATGATTAAGAACAATAAGGAATTAGAAGCAGTCAAGAATTTAATTTTAACACAAAAATAAAAATAAACGAAAATGATTATTAAAAATCACTAGTAATAAAGAAAATTAAAACATTTCATGAACTTTTATTGGAGAATTACTGTGACTTTTTTTTTCTTCGTTCTAAATTTTGAAATAGGATTTTGAATGAAAAATCATTGTTATATAATTGACGTTGAGATTATTTGATAATTTTATTGCAAAATAAAACAAACGCAATTGCAAACCTTGTTTCAAAGTGTATTAGTCTAAGATTTGTTTAGATGGAGCAGGGGGTGGTCGAGGTAGTAGAATAGGGGGCACGGGATCAAAAAGTTTTGTATTCTAATCCTCCTACTTACGCTTTCTTGATCAAGTTTGTCATGCAGAGTTTGTCTAGTGTAGAGTACCCGATTGGAGTGATTTATAGACTATTGCATCAATCTAAAGATTTACCTAATGCTCGTTCAAAGGATAACAGCTGCGAGTTCTTCCGTTTAAAAAGAAGTGTAAATATCTCAATTAAAAAAACAAATATAGCATGAATTTCATAAATTTTAAGAATTCTCGATTTGATATAAAAACTCGTCAAAAGAAAGAAGAAAAAGTTTAGCAACATATTTAAGACATTAAAATCTCTAAAAATGATGGATTTAATGAATAAATAACCGAACATCCAATGACTCAAATAATTATATATTTTTAATAAATTGTTTAGTAAATAAATAATTTAAAATTAAACATATAAGAGAGAGTCTCATTTCAATCATTTGACTTTAAAATCTTCAAATTAATAAATAATGAGAGATAAGTTATATCCCTCTACTTTAAGTGAATCATCATTGTCAACATTTAGTTGAATCCCGTACAAATGTTGTTTATGATACACTCATATATAAATCTTACATCAAGATATTAAAAAAAGTCAAATAAACGTAAAAGATGTAATAAATTAACTAAAAAAACTTAGAATAAAATAATAATAAATAATTAAAATAGAATAATAACAACTTCAAAAAAAGTTACAAACCTTTATTAAGTGACGTAAGTTTAGAAAATAAGGTTATTAAGAAATGAGCAGGATAAACATATCTAATATGTTGCAAAATTCTATTTACCATTTCTCGAGCTGTGTTTGATGTCTTTAGATAAGAGTCATGCTAATTTGTTTCGTATCATTCAAATTTTATTTTAATTAATTCAAAATTAATAAATTAAATTAGAATAATTTTAAATTTGTTTATCAACTAAACCGACCAGAGAAGCCCCGACAATCTGAAAAGAGTGAACTAGTACTGTCCGTTCAAAGATCAACTACGTTAAAAAGCAGAGTGAAAATACCAGTGGTGAGAAACTGCAAAATCAATCAAATCCAACACTAGTTTTTATCCTGCCAAAACCAAAATTGCTGAATAAAACATAATCTTCAGTTTTTTCATCTGACAGGCCTCTATTAGCTAGCTTTGTCAATGACCTTACCAACCACTTCGCGTGCATCCAAGCTTTTCATAGAAAATATAAAATATAAAGAAAGGTGTTTGAGCACAGTACACAACTGATGAGATTCATTCATACAGGGACAAAAAGACACAGAAAATGAGAGAGAGAAAAGGCTACTACTTTCACGCACCTCTCTTGTAAGAAAGCCCTGAAAAACGACAACCTCTCTCTCTCTCTCTAGCTTTTCTGAGTTGTTGAACTGAACAGATCACTACTGTTCTTTTGTTCTTTGATGGAAGAAAAGTAGTTAACTTCATGTACATGGGGTCCATAAAGATTACTGGGTCATCCTTGTTTTTCTTTCGAATGGCGTCTTTTATGTGATACAAATACAACTTTTGTTTCTTCCAGTTTTTTGGTCAGAACGAGAGCCAAAGCTTAGGGCTTTTTGAGGATACTCTTTTGACTTGCCTTTCACTGTGTCTTTAAGAGATGCAATCGGACAGGTCTGACTCATCGGGTCCGATTACCCAGCGTGTCCACTCCTTAGCAGGTGTTACTGATACCAGAGGAAAGCATCGAATACAAGCAGAGGTCAAACGGCTCGAGCAAGAAGCTAGATTCTTAGAGGTCAGTTCTTGTCTCTTCAGTTTCTCTTTTCTGTTCTGTCTTTGAGTTTCTCTTCTGGGTTTCTTCGAGAATTAATAGGAAAACGTTTTCTTTCCTGCTTCTTTTTGTTTGATTTTGGGGGGTTTCATATCGTTTGGGATGAGTCCGAGGAAGTTTTGTGTTAGCAAGGGTATCTCTGAAGGAGTTTGCAAGTGGAAGAGAGGAAACGAGGAAAAGTTTGGCTTTTAAATATGTTTTCCTGAAAGTAAAGGGAGTTCAGATGAAGTGTGTCTTTCTGAATTCTGTACAAATTGATGGTTGTTTGTGACTTTCAAGGAGCTATGAAATTATTGTTGCCAAGTAGTAGAGAGTTTGAATGTAAGTGTTCACTGTCAAAGAAATTTTCTTTTAAGTTTTATTCAACAGTGTTGAGTTTTCCTTCTTGTTCTTGGGCGTCTCCGCGTCTGGGGGTTAGGTAGATCTAGGAAATGGATAGCGGGCGTTCATCAATCCAATTGTTCTCTTTATTACGGGAAAATTGCTTGATTGGTGGGACAGGCAGTCTTGTTTAGTTGATTGCTGGAAATCAGAAAATGTTTGTGGAGATCTGGCATCTTGTTGTCTTCGTGTTATATAGCTAGTGGTTTATATAATTTTACTGATCTCATCCTCTCGGGAAGTTTTCAGGATTTCTGGTATATATTGCTGTTGATCCTCTTACTCAACTATAATGAATCTTTCGGCTGCCTGCTCTTTAGATGGAAGTTCTTGGTTCCCTAGCATTCACCTGCTTATTTTCTTGCTATCTTTTGTACAAATCGAGAGGACGCCATGTTTGTTTGCATGTAGATTAGATTATCTAGGAAGCTTTTGGGCTAGCATGGTTGTGTCATGTTCTAAAATGTTGTTGGAGCTCAGGATATGTGATGGTAGATTTGTGCTTTTTCTGTGCATCCGCTGGTCATTAAGGTTCATGAAGATTGGCATTCAAATATTCTGAGACAGAATGTTTAGGTGAAGGAGACTTTTTGAGACTATATAATATGCAAGCTCGAGAGTAGACATTATAGATTTTGTAGAAAAGTTTGGTTTCCTGAAATATTTTCATGATGTAGCTTGTCAAAATTCCAAAGAAGGTAAATTAGTTGATAGGAGCATGACAGAGTTGGATTGCAATTGGACTTTTAATACTCAGTAGTCAGACTACAACCTGTTGGCCAACACCATTAGATGTTCATTGCACTTGTATTAAACTTTTAATCAACAAGATTTGAATCCTATTTCAGAATCATAACCTGCAAATAAATCAGAATGCCCTTGCTGTTAACATTGGAAGCATAAAATTGATTAATATACAGTATTTTTCTATACAAATTCCTTGTTGCCAATTTTAGTAATAACTGATGCAAACATATGCTGTGGCAATACGGGACTTCTGAAGAAATGTGAGTGGGGTATAGATTCATCTTGTTTTATAAACAGGCTGCTTCTGCATATCTATGCATTACTCTACTTGCAGCATGTTTCAAGGTCTCCATCAGCAAATACTGTGTCATATTCTGATGCATCTCAATTATCTTATTCCTTTATCTGAGGCTCCCGTAATAAATTCATACAGGTTTACTATCATATTTAACATCTGTTCCTTGATTCTAAAGAAGTTTGGAATGTTAGGAAGCTATATGGCGATAATTTAACCAAACTTATATGGTCTCAACCAACCTAATCTACTCTGATTACAAGCTGAAAAAGTTCAGAAAGAAGTAAAGGTCTTTCTGCTTGGCATTGTAGAAACGTTAGAATGCAGTGCATATTTAGTGAGAAGAACTCCCATATTTTGACTATTGTTAATAGATGAAGCCTTTATTATGAACTTTTTTTTTTCATCTGATAAGGATTTAAGTTTTTCTGTTGTTTCCCATCTGATAAGGATTTATGTTTTGGCTAAGCGTTATATATTGTGCGGAACTTCTGAGTGCTTAATATCATTTCTATTGTAATACTTCCTAGATCCAAGGAGTTTGACTAGTTCAGTAGGCATTATTTTATTTATGAATTTGTTGTGAAAAGCTACCACTAGATTTCACAAAGGTTTCCCATTCTTCTGTCTTTGCAATTTCTAGTTCGTAGTTTGAATCTAGACGGTCGCCTTCAATGACAGGTTGAATGATCAATCCATTTCCCTTAAGAATGTTCTTGTTATCTGAAAGTGGTTAATTACATGTCCTTTATGTTCAATAGGATCTAACTGACTATGCTTCCCTCATTTTTGCTGCCAATCCTTCTTCTATTAGTCACTTGTTTAATTAGAAGTTTTCAAAAACTAAGAAGATGCTTTCCCACAAGCTCCACTGAATTTCAAGTTCTATCTCGCAATTCCTTTAGCAGAAAGTTCCAATTGCCTGCTTATTTCTGAAGGAAAACTGGTGCAAACTGTCAGTATTGGCAGTGATTCTGAGTCCACTTGGTGAGGTCTAGAACTTGTGCTAAATGAAATACATGCTATTTAGAGAGCAATAACTTATCGTCTTTCACATTTTAATATGATAATATCCACACATCTTCAATTTTGTTGTTTCTCTCTTTCTTCCTTTCCTTTTTGGTTTCCTGTTACACAAAGAGCAGATCTTCAAGCTATTATCTGTTTCTCTCCCTAGATGGCTTGTACATTTTGATGGATACTTAAATGCCAATGTCTTACTCATTTTTGATAAATTCACAAACAGGAAGAAATTGACCAGCTTGAGAGGATGGAAAAGGCCTCAGCTGCATGCAAGGAGTAAGTGTAAACTGGTGCACAAGTGCTTACTATTCATACTCAACATGCTATTGACTCTTCATGTCATTTGAAGACAAATTTTAACTGTAACTTCATTATGCCTTTTGCATGTCAGAATGCTAACAACTGTGGAGATTAGACCAGACCCAATATTACCAGTGTATGCCTTTCTCTCAACCCTTCCTGTGAATCTTTTTCTATACCTTGCCACGACACTTAACTACAGTCATATTTTTGTTTCACAGAACAAATGGTCCCGTAAATCCGTTGTGGGACAGATGGTTCGAGGGTCCTCAAGAGTCACAAGGTTGCAGATGCTGGATACTATGATATTGATTGCTGATTTCAGGCACAACAAATGTACCCCTCCATTCGCAGAGGCGTTGAATTCCAGGAAATGCGGCAAATTTTCGAGCTATACATATTGTCATTGACATGTAATGTTTGAGCTATACACATTTTCATTGACATGTAATACTTGGCTGTGCATAAAGTAACCATTGATAACATTTTCTTGAATTGGAAATCTTAATGAAATACTTGTTTGTGCAATCATATGAAGACTTCTTCATATCAGTTCAAATGTTATAACAGAATCTGCCCAAAAAAGTACAGTTAGATGGTACATAAAAACTGGTTTCTATTTCGATGAGTGGTTTGAAATTCAGTGACAATTTAAGTAAACTTCAAGTCTGTGCTTTGCCAGTAACTCGCTGGGCTATCCAACCAAGTCCATCATAAAGACCTTCACCAGTAAGGGCGCAGCAGGCTTGAATGTGCCAGTCATGATTCTTGATGCTGTGAAGAGAGAGAGTATCAGTGATCTCAGCAGGAGTCATGGCATCCTTCAGATCTTGTTTGTTTGCGAAGATGAGAATAACAGAATCTTGTAGATCATCATGTCCAAGCAGTCTAAAGAGCTCATCTTTCATGATGGAGATCCTCGCTCTATCAGTGCTGTCTATCACGACAATCACAGCATGAGTTCCACGATAATATGTAGCCCAAGATGTTCTGAGTCTATCTTGTCCACCGAGATCCCATACCTGAAAATTAAATGTAATCAAAATTCTGTATCATGTACTATACTGGATAGTATGCGCCATATTGGATAGAATGGTATAGAAAATGGTACTAAAATAGAGTAGCACTGAATCATTCAAGTAAATAAGCCAAATTGACTCCGTTCTCCAAAATTCATTCAAGTATAATCCAGCTAAAACTTCATCAATAAGACCAATATCAACAATATTTGTTAAGAAGCTGGAATCACAACATGTTTCATCAGCTCTTCCCAACAACACTTAAATGCCATAAGATAGAGTCACGTGGTAAAACTATCAAGGAGGAAACCCAAAATTCACAACTGTATTTAGATAAAATTGTTTCAGAAACTATAACAGAAGCAGGAAACAAATTTATGGAATCCATGGAAACAAGGAGACATAACGATGTTTGACCCTCTTAGTAGGAATTTCGTTGAAACAAATTCCCAAAATTCCCAATTCAAAAGTACAAATTGAGGAAAGAACATGCCAGATAATCCAATGACACAAAATTCTAAATGGCATCGTTATTAGATTGCAGAGACCATCTGTGATTTTATTTACCAAAAAGAACTCTAATGTAGCTTTGGTGTAGCCTTTCAGCTTCTCGTGTCATTGTAAATTTTCAAGACACTATTAGCGTCTCAATAATCA
Organism: Erythroxylum ulei; assembly: GCA_027564395.1. Taxonomy (NCBI): domain Eukaryota; kingdom Viridiplantae; phylum Streptophyta; class Magnoliopsida; order Malpighiales; family Erythroxylaceae; genus Erythroxylum; species Erythroxylum ulei. The sequence goes on along the minus strand of JANITX010000212.1, from coordinate 86,522,068 downwards.
TAAAAGTGACTTTCATACTTGTTACATCTGAATTATTGTTTCAAGAGAATCTCCAAGAGTGTTTTAAGATTTTAGATCAAAAAAAGTGCTGAGTTCATGGAGTTGAAATTCAACATATCCAGAAATACATTGCAAAACACAATAGTTTAGTGAATCTGTGCAAAACACAAGAGAATAACAGATAACCAACCATTGCACTTTTGTTGTAGGAATCTAGAAAATGAAAATATAAATACTTGAACTTGCTACTCAATACCCAAAACGATCAATATAAATACTTGAACTTGCTACTCAATACCCAAAATGATCTGTGCATAAAGACTTCTCATTAAAATAGATCAAGTCTTAGAAGGATAAATTGATCTCTACTATGCAGCCGTAGTTATTTTCTCCATTATTGGACAATTAGTGTTGGCCTAAGTGTCATAAAATGCTTATTGTATTCACAGTATTATCACTAGATGCTATTGTTATGCAATTCTCCCTCCTACTTTACTAAGAGAAATTGTCAGATCCCCTATACTTTCTTTAATGAGATAACTGAGAAAATCAAGTACACTGTCACCAAAGTAAATATACCCATTTTCAAGAGATGTCAAAATCTTAATGTTTACGATATTTGATGCAAAAACAGAACAATATAGGTGCAAACAGATAAATTCAGAGGAGATACATGTCACAAGCTAGACAAAATTATCTGTGCAGGAGAACAGCAGATAGTATGAGTGAAAAGAATCTTCTTATATTTCTAAGGTCAGACTCCTCAAGAAGTAATGAATTTGCTTGCAGGGAGGATTGGGAGCTTTAATCACAAGTTTCTAGATTCTAGCAGTTAGCAAACGTCTCCACTAATCACCGTCTTTTTTTTAGAATTCTATCTATGAGAAGTACTTTTACAATGTAGTTAATGTTAATCACTCGTAAAATTTTATTGATCTATCACGTTAAAATATTTCCTGAAACGTATTAGTACCAGAACTAATGTGCCACCAAGTCATAGTAAAAACTTTACAGAATGATTTTGTTCCTGCAAGTTGCTATGCTGGGTGACTTGTAACTAAAATAGCTGATTTCTGGCAGCTAAATCTGAAGTTTAGGTATCTAAACCTCATTAAGAAATTTCGCCATTGGTTCAGCAGGTTATGAAAGCAACTAGTCCCTCATTGAACTCAATTTACAAAATACAGCTTCTGCACCTATTTTAGAGAAAGCATCTACTAAACTATTAAAGACCCTATAAGAGACAGCCTCACTACCCCCTTAAAAACCAAATTTTAGAAAAGAGTTCAAGAATCACCAGTACACCATCAGAACCAGGAAAGGGTAGACGTTTATCATTGTTTGTTGTGTCTAACTTGCACAACTAAACTAGCCATCAGTAACGACCCTTCAGATATAAACAATCTGGCATCCTTTACGCACACACAAGAGCTTCTAATAATATATATGAAAAAAAAACAAAGCTCAAATTCTGGGGAATTGAAAAGACAACACTAGCGATTTGCAGTTCCAAGGATATATAATCGAAGCTACATCACGTGGCCACCAAGAAATGTTTCTGGTACTCAGAACTAGATGAACAATTATCTTGATATACCTGAATGCTTTATAACTTCTCTATACAATGGAACATGACCAAACACATAACCCAGTAAATTAGACAAATATTGCATTTCACCTCAAGCACCACCCAATACAAAATCCAATTCTCTATTTTCCATGAAACAAAATAGCAGGAAATTTCAAAGAACAGCCTAGATTGTTGAAGTTTGCTTTTCAATCACATTTGTAGCACAAAAAGTTTCCATTTCAAAGTATCTGGATATAAATAGAACCTTCCAATACAAAACAAGGTACTTTTTGAGGATAGAAATGGAAGATGATGAATGTTCAAGAAGTATGATTAATCACTAAGATTATAAGATGAATTTGACTAGAAGCAAACGATGTTCTACTTCTCTCCCTGAAATTAGTACCCGTTCTTAAACCAAGAGTACAGTCGAGTTCTTGTAGAACTAATCAACAAAAGAAGAAGACAGGCACTTTGAGATTATACAGGAAAAGCCTCTGGGCTTCGGATTAAGAGGTGAAAATGGCAGGACAAGTGGCAAAACTGGTCAGGCAGGCACAAATGGTTCACCGTAAGACAAAACAACTAATATGCATCTGCCAAAGGGTTCTGCATTTTCATTTCACTTGCAACTAACAGTATTTAATTTCCTGAAACTTCTACTTTATCTTTCTTTACTAATAAAAGCAATTCTCGACACTTAACACATGTCATTTCCGTTCCAACCCAAAAGAAATACCAAATGACAAACAAATCAAATCAATTCAACTATCCATAGATACCAAAGAACCGAAAAACCCCATAAAAGAGCAATAAGTTCCAAAAGTATGAAGAAAATCTAACCTCAAATCGGATGTTTTTATACACAAGCTCTTCAACGTTACTACCAACTGTAGGATGAGTCGTTACAACCTCTCCTAAATGCAACCTGTACAGCGTCGTCGTTTTGCCGGCATTATCCAAGCCAACGACCACAATCTTGTACTCCTTGGCCGGAAACAACATGAACCAAAACCTCGACATAAATGCTCCCATCTTTTATTCCACTTCCTAATTGATTAAAGAATGCACAATCTGAACATAAGCAACAATAAAAAAGCCAAAACAGGAAAATTTATACATAGATCGTAGACTGATCCATTTAAGATTGAAAATCTCGTAACTATGTAAGAAAAACCAGAGTGGGGTATCGAATTTAGCAAGAAACAAAAGCCAAAAGTTGCCAATCAAACCTGGAAAAAGATACTATGTATCAATAAACCGATAAGGAATCGTTCGATGCTAAAAGATTACAAGCCGATGAGGATCGAAGTGCGAAAACGGTAAATTGGGTTTCGCGTAATAGAGAATATGCGATCTATGCACGAAAGCGACCAAACTTTCTACAAATATAAATTACAGAGATACATGGACTGCAGCAGAAAATTGTGCTTGACGATGCGTTGAGAGAGAGAGAGAGAGCGAGAATACTGTTCTAGGAAGGAATATGGAAGCGGAGAAGAAGGTGAGAGGGCAACGAAGTTATGTATACGTCACGTAGGCAGGTGACTGTACGTTCATTGGTGGGGGATGGTCGGACTGTGGACGCTGACAATCACCTGGATGGCTGGATCTGAACAAAATGGGCCTAATAGTAACAGCTCTTGCTCTGGTTTTCGGTTTCTCGTATTTATGGCCCCTTTTTTTTTTAAAGCTTTCAATAATTTAATAAACTAACTTGCACAGTCAACAAACAAAGCATCCGCAACAAATAAAGGCAGATTAAGCCAAGCCTTGTCAAACCCAAAAGAAATAGCTGCTCAGGTTAATTGGTGTGTTCAACAAAATTTGCGAACCCGCGAATCATATCTAAACTGCATGAATTGAATCTGAGTTCAGATTTAGTTCAAATCGAACCTGAAAAAATAGGTTTATGGTTCAGGTTCAAATTTCTAACTTGCGGTTCTAGGTTAACCGAACCTATAACAGTTAACCGAACTGAACCTGATTTATAGATTTAAGTTTAAACCTGAACCTAAAACACCAAAAAAACCTATCATATATTTAGATATAATTTAAGAGGATATTAATAATAATAAATTCACTAGTATTTAC
>JANITX010000212.1:86333066-86346346 GCA_027564395.1 Erythroxylum ulei | reverse complement strand
AATTAATTAATTTCTCAATAATCAACATTTAAGTGATCAGCCCAAATAATTGAGTGATTTTAGCCTAGTAATTGTTCGGTAACTCCCTGTGGATCGATACTCTTACTTCCCTATTTACTTGCGTGCCCCGTATTTGCGGGGCCTCGGACAGTGTCACATAAATATTCCCCCTAAATGGTAGAAAGGTTGTTTCTAATAGACTCACGTGAAGAAAAAGACAAAGAAAAAAAGAGAAAAAATATATAAGTGTAAGTATAAATATACATATGCATATTTATATAACAAAATAATAAAAAGTAAAAATAAAATAGACATAAAGGATAATAAATAATAATGAATAAAAATAAAATAATATCGTAAATATAGAATAAGGTAAAGAGTCAAAATAAAACATAAAACAAGTAAATAAATACACAAATAAGAAATATGACAAGTTAATAAATAAGTCAAACTAATCATTACAAGAAAAATTTTAAACTAAGGTAATATTTAGGCTAACTAACAAAGAGGAAAATGCTACATATTAAATGTTTATGCTAATAAACAAGACATAAGATTCGAAGATAAATATTTAAGAGAGTTAAGAGAATGAGAAAGACCTCTTTATATGAGATCCTTTATCCATATCCTAATACGCCAAAGTTTTATATTGAGGGTCATGTCTTTGGGAAGTTTTAGTAGAGTCATATCATTCTTAATTATCTCCCCCCAGTTCTTCTTAAGGAGATAAATGTGATAACGGCAACCTTGGGTTTCAAAGAAAACGATGAGGTTGGCGTTGATAAGGGTGGAGTCAGAATTGAGGTTGCGGCCACTATCATCACAATGCGAGATAGAGAAGTGAAGAGTTGATATGCGGCGAAAGGGTAAATGTGAGGCACTAATGTGTAATGAATCGTTTAAGGTGAGTAGGTTGCTACACGTGCTTCTTATACATTTTTTATTTACATTTATTTATAATTTATATTAATAATATTATTTTGAAATATAAGAATTTATCGAAATAATTAAATAAAGGTAATGATGAATATTATTAGACATCCCTAATAATATTTTCGTTACCTAGGTATTCCCCTCATAACAGGTTGGCTAACCAAAAGGGATTGTGCTATCCTTCTCGACCGTATTGATAATAAGATCAATTGTTGGACCCATAAGAGCCTTTCTTATGCGGGAAGACTCCAACTGGTTATTTCAGTCCTCTCCACTTTCCATGTCTACTGTTCCTCTCATTTTATCCTCCCCTCGTCAATCCTTAACGACATAGAGGCTAAGCTTAGGCCGAACCCAAAATTTCAGTACCCGAACTTACCAAGCCCGATCGGGTAATTCGGGTAATTTTGAGTTACCCGAAATTTTGTTTGGTTCTCTTTCAAAAATTACACAAAATAACTAAATACTTGAATTACATTCTCATATCTCAACAAATAGTTGAATTCACTAATAATATAACCAAATATTTCAATTAACTAGCATAATTAATCTGTTAATTCTATAAGAAAAATAACGAAATGTATTTTCATAATTTTTTAAAACCTAATTCGGGTAATCGGGCCGGCCTGAATTTTTTTTGAGTTACCCGTCTTGGTCCGAAAATAATTCAGGTAATACCCGGGCCGGCCCGAATTACCCGAAATTTAACATTTTTTTATCCCAATTAATTCGGACCGGGCCGGATAATCGGGCTGACCTGAATAATGCTCACTCCTAAATAGGACAAGATAATAATTAGATTAAAGGGACCAAAAAGGTACAATTAATAAAGATCGTAAGCAGAGATGGCCAACAAAAAATAAATTAATAAGTGATCTCGAAATGAAAAAACAAGGTAGAAATTAACTAAAAGAGAAAAAAGAAGAAGGAAGAAGCAAAACCTTAGAATTATCAATCAAGATTGAACAGAATTGAAGGCGTGTTTTTGGTGAGAATATATAGGGCAGAGTCTATCCAATTAATGGAAATAACAAAAAAGATAAGTAACAATAATGATAATAGAAATAGGAAAAAGAATGTTCACAATTTTATGTAAAAGAATGTCAGTAATTGGGTAACTTACATTTTAAATTCAAATTTTTATTTAATAATAAAATTATAAATTATGTTAATTAAAATATACAAAAATTTAATTTGTTATAGATATAATACATTGTCAAACAATTATTATTAACGTGAAACAGTAAATAATTAGGTTCTATTTTATATACAAAATATAATAAAATAAAAAATAAGAGACCCATTAAATCAAATAATAATTTAAATGTTAATTTTAAATTTTAATTTAAATTATTTTAGCTTGTTATATTTCATATATCTTTTGACGTTAAGTTAAATTAAATTAAATTAAATAGTAAATTATATTTTTAATATATTAAAAATTTATATGTTTTTAATTTTATGTAGTTAGAAAATTTTTGTATTAAAATTAAACTTCAGCTTCCTACTAAACGGTAAAAACATACATTTTACCAAAGAAAGGCCAATCGGAATCCTCAACAAAACGAACCAACACCCATCGAGTCCAGAACCTTTCTGTCTCTCGCGCTCTCTCTGGTAGTCACAGTGAAGGAGAAGAAGAGACGAAGATTACACATGGGAAGTCAATTGAATGGTTTCGTTCAGTTGTTTCTTTTGGTCTCATTGCTATCAGCCAACAACAACAACAACAAACTCCTCGTTCCGGGAGTTTTTGCCAACGGTGTCACTTACGAGGAGGCCAAACTTCTCCGCGATGAGGTAATTGATCTTTTCGTATTCTATAAATTGGAGTCCTTGTTTTAATGCTTGTGTTTGTTCTTAAATAAAAGAAAATAATTCTGAACAAATTTCCTTTTTGTATGTTGTTGGGTTTTTGGCCGAGCTTGATCTGCCCATGGTTGTGTTTGGACCGTGTGGTTGATGTTTGGCTTTGAATTGACTTCTTTTTCTTCTAATTAATGACATTGGAGAAATCGCTTGGTGCATTGCCAGTATATCTGCCCACTTTATGAGCAAAGGGTATTAAGACTGTCCAGTTTATGAATGAATGTGCAAGTAAAGATGGTGAAATTGAGAAAATTTGTCCTAATTTTTGCACGTTTTATGACTTTCTAGTTGATGGGTAAGGCTAAAGTTAATCAATTTTTGTGTGATCAAATTCATTATTGATGTGTAATTTTTGCTAATGATTTGTATATTTTCAGGATACTATCTTTTGGTTGATCATGGACGTTCTTGGATTACTCTTCATTTGTATTTTTTCGACTTTTGTCAACTAAGGTCATGAAATGGAAATTATCCGTGAAAGAACTGTTTTACCCTCTCTCTCTCGTTGTTCTTAGCATCTGCAATTACTTTCTTGTCATGGTCGGTCCATTAATTACGTGATCAATAAAGCATTATTTGGTTTTTTGAAGGGGGCTTTCTCGCCTCCATTCTAAATTCAGACCTGGCCCTACCTTTATCCTGTATAAATAATGATTTTTCAAAAGGGAAAAATAAAAAGAGGAAAAGTGCTAAGATTATAGCGTTTGATCTAGTAGTGATTCATTTCTTCAATCCTGTAGGTGCGTGAGATGTTCTATCATGCTTTTGATGGATACATGGAGCATGCATTTCCACGTGATGAATTGAGACCTCTAACATGTGAAGGAGAAGATACGCTTGGGGGTTATGCATTGACCCTGGTTAGTGGACACTTTTTGTCTCTTTACGTTCATTTTCATATTAAAACTTTGATTGAAATTGCCATTCTGTCACTTTAACAGATTGACTCCTTAGATACACTGGCTCTACTTGGTGACAAAGAGCGTTTTGCGTACTCTGTGGAATGGATTGGTAAAAACCTTCACTTTGATATAGTGAGTAAGCATTTTTTCCCCTTCTTTTCTTGTTTTCAGCTTATGTATCAGGGTTATCAAGAAGAATTTAGTGTCACACTTATTTTATTTTAAGAACCTTGCGTTATTTAAATTGTTTCTAAACTATAACTGCCATATTTTTATGAGCATCTGTTGCTTGTTGCGAGCAGGCATTTACTTCCTTCAATTTCTATACACAATTGTGTGATTGTGGATACTGTTTTTCTTTATGTTAAAGGATTATGTTGATATGTGGAGTCGATGTTCCCATTTTTATTGTGTATGACACATGCATCAACTATCAACTAGCTATAAATGAAATTCAGCTAAACTGGTAGCCACTGTATTACTTATCATTGTTACCTTGTTAATTCTTTTGCTTTGTCATCCACTCTCTCTCTCTCACCTTTTAAATATTATAAGTGTGGATTAATTTATTGATGCTTGAAAGTTTTGTTCAGTTTATAATATCTATGTATTAATGTGCACCATATTTGCAGAATAAGACAGTATCTATCTTTGAGACTACCATCCGGGTCCTTGGAGGTTTACTCTCTGCCCATCTTATTGCAAGTGATTATGCTACGGTATTTTCAGTGTATCCCCTGTAGAATTTTCTTTTTAATTATGTGTTTGGTGAAAATATCGGTTTACATGGCTTTCTTAAAGGCAGTATTATTTGCCGATACTGGTAAATTTGGGAGGTTACGTAATTCAAATGTTTATGTAAAAGAATATGATATTTGTCATAAAGATTCTGTTTTAGTGTGCCTCATTTCTCTCTCCCTCTCTTCTCTTTCTCACACAAACACAAACACAAACACAAACACAAACACAAACACAAACACAAACACAAACACAAACACACAAGTACACCTGTCAATCCTGACACATTTGCACATGTTCTTGAGGATTGCATATGAGCATACATTTCCAGTTGCATTCACACATGAGGACTATCACTTGTAAATTAGATAAAAAGTAATTTAATGAAAAGTATTGAGTTTTATTTATTGAACATGTTAACAGTTGCAATGCATAGATATGGCTTAAACTGGTAAATTCCAGGGTGTTATTGTCATTGTTAATTTGGACTTAACATAGTTGATTTTGCTTCAGCAAGTGTAATTAGTTTTGTCTGTTTTCTTTATTGATCTTGGCAATAATACAATTTCAAATACTGTTTGCAGGGTATGAAAATACCTTCTTATGATAATGAATTGCTTCACTTGGCTGAGGATCTTGGACGGAGAATGTTGCCTGCCTTCGACACACCAACAGGTATTATCACTGCTGCATGTCGTAAAATTCTTGGACCATTAACAGATAGCTTTAGGGATTATTGTACAGTTTTGATCTTGTTCTCATTTCTACTGCCTGCATCTTGGTTTCTAGCAGCTACAAGATCCATATGTTCTGAATGCAGTCTTTTCAACTTCAAAAATTTCTCCCCTACTACTATTGTAAAGCCTGACTTATTGCAGGAATTCCATTTGGATCTGTTAATCTACTGCACGGAGTTGATGAAGATGAAAGCAAGGTATACAGTTCACTGGTTATCCTTCTAAAAAAAGTTTTTGATAGGCCTGTGTAGTTATTTGTGGTTTCTGCTTGAAGCACGCACCCTTTTAACTGGTTTTGAGACTGCATATCTGCCATGTCCTTTGTTGGTGACTTGCACACAAAGTTTTAGAATCATGACCAGGAACTAAATATCCGTGTATATGCTTTGTAGTACTTGATATGTTTGAGCTGCATACTCCTAAGGTAATGTAGTAGACATTAAATGCCCGATGTTGTGTATTTAGATAACCTCAACTGCTGGTGGTGGGACTTTGACCTTGGAATTTGGGGTGCTTAGTCGCTTGACAAATAATCCAAGTAAGTATTCATTTGTTTTCTGATGGGAATTTTTCGCATTCTTTCCATTTATGTTTTTCTAATCACGTATTTGATTATGAATTTGAAGCAAGAACCACATTAACTTGAGCTAAAACTTAGGCTTTGTGTTAGTTACATTATTAAGCTGAAATCACCCTCACATCAAGATCCACTGGTTTGAGGTTTGTTGTCAGCTCTCATATGTCTCATCTTATACTTCTAATTTCTAAGCCGTGCCAAAGACTTGTTGCGGCTCGCATTCTTTAGAAAAAGTCAACAACTTTTGGCTTTGGTGGCTTTGTTCTTGAAAATGCCACCTTAATCAACTGTTTTTGTTGACTTGGGAAAATAATGTATGTTGTTCCTATTTGAACACTATATTTTAGAAAGTCAAATTGAAATATTTTTCAAACTGTTCAATTGTTAATCATCATGGTCTATCATTTCTAAAAGCTAAAATATGTCTTATTTTCCCCTTTATTCAAGCTTATATATATGTATATATGTATGTTTTATATTTTACATTAGTAATTTTTATTGTATTATTAATTATAATTATATAAAATATTAATTTTTAAAAAATTAATAAATATTATTATGTTATATTTTAGAAACTTTTTATTTATTTATAAATATATTTATAATATAAAACATCTAATACAGTCAGTAAAATTTGAAATAATAAAAAATAGAGTTTTTTCACATCTCAAAGGGAGTTAAATTATTTCAACGTGTGGTTTTTTATTTATCACTCCATAAGAATCTGAAAATGCACACTTAAAAAAGCTTTCTTTTTGGGATAAACTGTTGAGAAAAATTTGCATTGCAAGTTTAGCTGATAGCATACATCTTGATCTAACTCATAAAAGGTCATTAACCTATATATGTGAATTGATTGTCAAATAAATCCTCCTTAGTTTTGATGAAACCTTTGTGAATTGATTGTCACATTAATCCTCCTTACTTTTGATGAAACCTTTCTCTAATTCCTTGGATTCTTTAATGGTTGCAAAGGGAAATTTGCAAAAAAAATCTCCTGTTGGAAATCAGTTCGAAACTATTGATGTATTGTACATAGCCAATAGCAACATTATAAGCTAAGTCATTATTTTTATGTTTCATGATAGATTAGGATGCAAACTTTTTCGAACTAACCCACCGTCTTCTCTATTGGAAGCTCTGAAATTGGATTGTCCATATATATAAAACTGTTCTTCACTTATGCTTCTGTAACAGTACTTACATATTGAGTGTTTACTTTGTGATTTCCATTTTCCTTCTCATTCTTGATACATAAATTAATTTTATGTTCTTATCTTCATGGAAACAGTCTTTGAACAAGTTACCAAGAATGCTGTACGCGGGTTATGGGCGCGCCGCTCTAGACTGAACTTAATTGGTGCTCATATCAATGTATTTACTGGTGAATGGACACAAAAGGTAACATTCCTTTAAACAGTGGTATAGTAAACATTGTTTCTTAATGATCTGTATCATAAAACCATAATGGGTTATATGTGAGTGTTGAAAAAATGAAGGCACAATTGTATAAGAATGTAATATCAACTATAGTACAAGCTTTGCAATATGGAAACTGTTCATAGGTTTTTAGTATGAGAAGTTTCCCGAAATTTGACAGAATTCTAACTTCAATGCTTTCCCTTTTTTTTCCTTAGCATCTTTTTCTTACAATTTAACTTCAATTTGATATCTTGGTGGCCCTCTATGCATAATTTTAGTTGATTGATCAGAGAATGAGAAATATTATCCTTTTGAAATAGACTGCTAACATTCTTCTAGAAATAATGTCCATCCAATAGTTACTGATGAATGTATCTCGCCTTGTCGATTAAAAGCTTGTGTGCACCTGTTAGAGACCACCTGCTCTAACAAAAGATAGCTAAAAGTAACAAAGAAACCTGCAATTGATTCGGACGCAGAACAGCAATAGAATAGGAAGGAAAATGGATTAAGATGAAGAAACAATGAAAATGATATTCCTCAGCTAGACTTTGAGAGCTAGCTAAACCTCCAGTACTTCACTTTTCAGTATATCATAACCGAATGCCTGTTCTCTCTCCCCTAACAACATTTTATTCCCCTCCCTAACTAACACACATCTGACTCACCCCTCTGTGATTCCCCAATTTACCATCACATATTTCCTGAATTGCTAGATTTCGTATTTCTCTTCTTACTGTATGGTTGCTGGAATCTGGTCTCAACAATACCCCCTCCCCCCCAAAAGAACCCACCTTGTCCTCAAGGTGGAAGGAAGGAATTGATTGTTAATGAAGTCAAACTTCTCCCACGTGGTCTCAAAATCTGGCAAATCTTTCCACTTAATTAGGACCTCCAGCTCTCCATTAATTCTTCTACGAACTCCCGCCAGTGCTGTTGGTTCAACCTTTAGCTGCATATCTTCATCTAAAAAAGAAGGTAAGGGTTGAGAGTGTACAATAGGAACAATAGCTTTCTTAAGTTGGGACATATGGAAGACGTCGTGAATCCTTGCAGTGGTCGGAAGTTGGACTTGATACGCTGCTTCTCTAATCTTGGCTGTAATTGGATAAGGGCCGTAATACCTCGAGCTGAGCTTTTCATTACTCTTGACAACTAATGATTTGAACCTGTAAGGCTGCAACTTTAGATAAACCAAATCTCCCACCTCAAAAGCCATAGGTCTCCTCTTGGAATCAGCATATATCTTCATCTACTGCTGGGCTTTCAGCAAATTAGACTTCAGCTCATCTAAGATTCAATTCGTGTCCACTAGTTGTTGATTAAGTTCCTCTGCTAAAGATCCTTCATCAGTATACTTGAAAAGAGTGGGCGGTTCTCTGCCATATAACGCCTTGAAGGGAGTCATGCCAATCGCACTACTGTAGGTGGTGTTAAACCAATACTCCGCCCAACTCAACCATTTAGGCCAATCTTTAGGGTGTTCACTGATACACTCATATTTTCATATATGTTTAGGACTTAATTCAGAGTCATTTATGTTCATTTTATGTTCATCTATAGCTGGTTTATCATGTTTTAGCATTATTCGAGGTTCGTTGACGTAAAATGCATAAATGAAACAAATAGACTCGAATTGCACTGTTTCTGAGTTTCTGATAGACTTGACCTTTAGTCATTGTGGAATTTTTATCTCGATAATGGTTTAGCAAAAAATTCTGAAATTTCATACTTAAATTCTTGACTCATTAATGGATTTTTTGTGACTAATTGCAGATTTTTCTGAGCTGAAATTAAGGAGAAATAAATTCCCTAAATTTGTGTTAGATTTTGGATCGCCATAATGACCTTTCAAAGATGTTCTGATCATAGCTTTTGATTCAGATAGCGAAATCTCGTGATTCAACCTCATATTGAAGCTAACTCAAAGACGAAGTTACTGATAAAATTTTAGCTCCTAAATCATCACCGTTTAGTTTTTATACATTGTCGAATTTGACCTTGAAAAATCTATTCTAACCAGCTAAGGATCAACATCAGCCCCTACCTTTTAATTATTTCAGCCCATGCACAACTCATTCTCCACTCCAAAAACAGCCTCCACTACAAGATAAAAAGAGCCTCCATTCTCCTGCAATTACGGCAGCCTCCATGCACACATAAATTCCATTCCACTCACAAAAACACAATAGTCCAACTTAAACGCTTCACGCCTACAGCCTCCACACCTACACCACCCTCATTTCTACGTAGCAGCCTCCATTTTTCACAAAAACATGCATTAACCTCCAAAAGCTGCCGACCTTCACATCTTCATTCATGCATAGACAGCAAGGCATCCACACACACCTATGGCATGCCTCCACTCCACTCTCACTTTCCAACAAAAATTATGCAAACAACGCACCCCTCACACAAGCTTTCTAGGAATCACGTCACCCTTCCACTCTTCACGCAAGCAATCCACACACAAGAGACGAAGCCTCAACACTCACTCTAACAACGCAGCCCCCACTTCCACGTAAGTTACCTCCACTCCACCGAAATAGCCAGCAGCTACTTCAATCACAACGCAAGTCTTCTATCCACCAGCCAACCAAACAGCCACACTAGCTACTCACCTCTCCACCCAACAACTAAACACAACAGCTCTCACTTCTACGCACAAGACATCGAGCACGCTAACACTCTTCACCTCTTCACCGACAGCCAGCCTCCACTCATAGCCACACACGAATACCTTTCCACCAAAGCACTCACCATTCAACGCTCCATTAATGCAGCTCCAGAGATAACCAACGCAAGCCTTCATCTTCATTCACGCAACCTTCATCCAGTGATCAACCAATGCAAGCCTTCATACAACCTTCACGTCCTCACCAAAGCAGCTGTTGTCCTTGGATTCACGTAAGAAGACAAGCTTCAATTCTCTAGTCTTCAAGCATTCACTCATAGCATTTTCACAGCCTCCACCAGCAAGCACAAAGCAGCCTCCTCCTCACTCATTCACACTTCAACCTTCACGTCCTCACCAAAGTAGCCCACACATCCACCAACGCAAGTCAAGCTCTCCAACGTCCACTACTTCACTTCCACGCAAGGAGAGGGGAGAGCTCATTTTTCTGTTGAAATTTAGATTCATGCTTTTCATTTATATTTGATTCCTTCATGAGTCTATCTAGAGTTTATGCTTGTGGATTGCTTTGCTTGATGATTTGTGGCTAAAACTTTAATTTCTCTTAGGGATTTGATAATTTTGTTGATGCTTTAATTTTGAACATTGTGGAATCCATAACTGAATATTTATATACTTGTTGATTTTTCCTTGGGTTATTTGTTCTTCCTTTGGATTATTGGAAATTGGCTTAGTATAAATTCGCTCTTAGAAAAAGGGAGTTTACTAGAAGATTGAAGGAAATTTCAACTAGGATGTTCTTGTCAGTTGGGAGACCTAAGAAACTTAGGATGTGAAAATTGAAGGTTTGGGACTTAAGAAACTCTAGGAAGAACTTAAGTAAGGGATCATTAAATGATGTCTAGAGTGGATAGATTAATTCATCTTTGGGAAAAGGGGATTAATTACTCTTAAAATTCGCCTACAAGATTAGGATATTTTATTTGTGAAGGATAGCTAATTCAATATTGAGGTAGGCAAAAATTTCATTCCCTAAGAGAAAGTTATTCCTCGTTGCCGTTAATATTTTTTTATTAGTCAATTGTTACATTCTTTTCTTAATTAGTTATTATAAAAATTTGTCATATTCATAGTTATTTTGGTTTCATTAAATTGTGTAATTGCTTAGAAATTTCCTTGAGTTTTTAATAATTCACTACATTGTTTTAATTTTCTAAAATTTCTTCCAACCCGATTTCAAAAACTGTTAGCTAGCATAGATTTAATTTTTCTCGTAATCCCTGTGGACACGACTCGGTTCTTACCGATTTATTACTCACTTTGATAACCGTGCACTTACGGTTCACGAACACTAATGCACACCAATGCACATCAATGCTCGCCTACTCTCAAGTTATCATCGATGATGGTCACCTTTCCTTGCCTACTTGCAAGTCTTTGCCTTGTTCCATTAACCCTAGTCCTTATTCCATCAACCCTAGTATCAAACATCAACTAAGACTCGCCAACACTAGCTTGATTCCACAATTTAGACTTAAAGGTTTAACACTTATCATGTAATTGTCAACAAATTAGGCATAAAACGAATTATTTTACTTCTGCCTTGAAAAATAATCAAACATTTGATAAATAAATCAATTATTGGTATCACCTCCTCTCCTTTTAACTTCTTATCAATAGATAGACATGAAAATAGGGTTCAATCCTAAGTCACTAGGTGAAGTTTGATTAAACGGAATTTTAGGTTAGATTCGAGCTTAAGAGACCAGTTTGAAGTCTGGTCCAAAAAGAATAAACGATCCAACTGTCGACATAAACAGTGGTGTTTTGAGTAAATTTCCTAAAACAACATTATTTTGGTCTTAAATTTAAAGAAACTAAAGATGTCGTCACCTAAAATGAAGTTATTTTAGTATTAAGTTTAAAGAAATTGAAGACAATAACACTGTTGTTTTGGACTTATCCATATAATATCGTTTTTTTAAGGACTACTCAAGATCAAACTTGGACTAGAACTGTGCATATTCCTAAGGTGACGATCATACTTAACAGTGGGTTAGGTTGACCCTACTCAATCTTTTCTACTTGAATTTAAGTCAATCATATTTAAACAATTCAAAATTCAATCATATCGATACTAAAATAAAGTTGTTTTGATCACTCAATTTGAGAGAAGATAAGCACATTTTGCTCATAATTCGAAGTTGCAACAGACCTCTGACATTAGTATAAGTGATTAAATGGGCATATTCTAGGACATATAATAGATATAGAGCTTTGAGTACAATCCAATGTTGTGAAAACCGTATTAGATTTGGTATCGGATTGAGTTCTAGTACAGCACTGTATCGGTACCGATTAATATTAGATACTATTTTAGGTAATTTTTTAAATTTATGAAATAGTCCTTAAATTTTTTAAAAAATTGCAAATAGTTCATTGTCATATTGTGCAGTTGTATTGTATACTTTTAACCATGCCTCCAAAAATTATAATAATAACTAATAATCATAATTAATATGAAATAACCATAATTTTAAAATATTTCACATATAAATAATAACCACAATTTATATGAGAAAAGACAATCATCATCATACATATATAAAATTAAGAACAATACAAAACATTTAAAATATTACAATTTCAATTTTCATTATATAATAAATAATAATTACATTAAAACTTCTAATAAAAAGAACAATAAATATCCTTAACTCTAAAATTATTACAATTTAAGAACAAGAGTTCGTGATAAAAAAACAACCAATTAAAATTGAAATACGAAAAAAACATATGTTATTTAATTTACTATTAATTAAATATATTATATTTAATTAATTAAAATTAATTATTACTAAAATTATAAATATCTTAATTTAATTTATAAAATTAATTTAATAATTATTAATAAATATAATTAAATTTAAAAATATTTTAAAATATATAAATTTCAAATAAAATTTGATTTAATAGCTAAAAATATATAAAATAAATATTAGTTTATAAATAATAAATTTTAATTATTTATTTTAAAAATAAAATATTTTATTAATATGTTATTAATAAATATTATATAAAAGATTAAAATAAAATAAATTAAAATATTTTATTTTTATTTTTTATTTAATGTATAATTATTATTAATAATAAAAATCTCCTAACCTTCCATTCAATTCTCCATCTATCAAGACATTGCTGGCCTTAACATCTCTGTGAATCACAACTTGTTCCCACTCTTCATGCGGATAAAGCAATCCTGAATCTATTCCTTTGATTAGGGGCGTTCATGGTAGGATAACCTGACCCGTTCATAAGTAATCTGAACCTGAACCTGAATGTCAGGTTCGGCAATTTTACGAACCTGAATGTCAGGTTCGTCAATTTTACAAACCTGAACCTAAAGAACCTATAGGATCGGTTAACCTATTTTCAGGTTCGGTTCTCAGGGTAACCAGAACCTATTC
>JANITX010000212.1:86312934-86332966 GCA_027564395.1 Erythroxylum ulei | reverse complement strand
TGTACAGAATATCATAGAACTCATGTACATGTATGCATCCAGGCACATAATTCTGCAAATTAAACACAAACAACTCCACTTTTTTTCATTCCATTTGGATTTTCCATAGACAAGTATATAATTCGAAACACTTGGGAAACACTTTTCTTTTTTTCTTTTTCTTTTTCCATATCCTCTAGCTGATTTAGTTCTTCATGATACCCCATGCTCAAAGCCATGCACGCGGATTCAACCCTTCTAGACAAAGCATCGGCTGCCCTGTTCTCCGATCCAGGTTTATAAACTATGTCAAACTTGAACCCCAGCAATTTGGTGACCCATTTCTGCTGCTCTTCCCCTAACAACCGCTGGTCATTCAAGAAATGCAAACTCTTTTGATCTGTTCGTATGGTAAAGTGCCTGCTCATTAAGTAATGCCTCCATTTTTGGACAGCCCACACTATCGCCATCAATTCCCTTTCATAGACAGGTTTCAGCTGGTTTCTAGCCGAAAATCCTTGGCTTAAATAAGCCATTGGTCTGCCCTCCTGCATTAGCATTGCTCCCATTCCCACACCATTTGCATCTGTCTCAACTACAAATGGTTTGGAAAAATCGGGTAAGGTTAGCAAAGGGGTCGTAGTCGGCATCTGTTTGAGTGCTTCAAATGCCTTCTGTGCTGTATCAGTCCACTGGAACTTATCTTTACATAACAGATTCGTAAGAGGCTTTGCTATACTCCCATACCCTTTGACGAACCTCCTGTAATAACTAGATAATCCTAGAAATCCCCTTAATGCTTTTACATCCCTTGGGACAGGCCAATTAACAATAGTTTCAATTTTGTTAGGATCTACAGATACACCTTCTGCGGATATGTAATGTCCCAAGTACTCCAATCTAAATTGCCCAAAAGTACATTTCTTCAGGTTGGCTACTAAGTGGTTATCAATCAGTATTTGCAGGACTGTTCGGAGATGGGCTAAATGATCCTTTAAATTGCCACTATAAACCAGTATGTCATCAAAGAAAACTAAAATAAATTTTCTAAGATGAGGTTTGAATAACTCATGCATGAGGGATTGAAAAGTAGCGGGGGCATTCATGAGTCCAAAGGGCATTACCATGAATTCATAGTGGCCCTCGTGGGTTCGGAAAGCTGTCTTGGCTATATCTTCTTCTTTCACCCTTATTTGATGATATCCCGACTTCAAATCAATCTTGGAAAAAATTTAGATCCTCCTAATTCATCAAAAATCTCATCAATACAAGGGATTGGATACTTATCGGGTACTGTCAACTTGTTCAAAGCTCTGTAATCTACACACATCCTCCACCCACCATCCTTCTTCCTTATTAACAATATTGGGCTGTAATAAGGGCTAGTGCTAGGCCTTATGTTTTCGGACTCTTAACATTTCCCTTACTAATTTCTCAATTTCATTTTTCTGGTAATAGGGATACCTGTAGGGTCTATCATTAGGTGGTTTAGAACTAGGTTCCAGTTGAATGGCGTGGTCAATGGTTCGGTTGGGTGGTAACTTTGTAACAGGCTCGAAAACCCTTCCATACTCCTGCAGTAAGCTGCTAATTTCCTCCATGACTATGGGGTCTGAATAGCACTGATTCTGTAGTTTATCTAACCTTGTCATCTCCCCTTCGATCTCTACTATTCCAATATTCAACACCTCCTGTCCCTTATATTCAAGAATGAAACCCTCTGCCCCTTGCTGTAAAAGCTTGGCAGCAGTTTTAAGTGAAGCTACAGTTGCCCTCGGCACAGTCTCCCCATACAACTTAATCTTCTGCCCATCAAGCCTAAACTTCATAATTTGTTTTTTCCAGTTCAGCAGAATATCTCCTAACGTTTCCAGCCATGCAACACCCAAAATTATATCAACACTCTTCATATCAAACGGGAAAAAATCTTTTCTCAATACCACCCCTTGTATATTTAACTCTACCCCCTTACAAACTCCAACACTCTGCACCCTATAGTCGTTGCCCAATCTAACCCTGAAAGGTTTCGTGTTACTAACATCCATCTTCATTTCTTCTACTAACCCCCTTCTGATAAAGTTATGCGACGCTCCGCTATCCACCAAAATTATTACTTCTGTTTCGATAATTTTCCCTCTTAGTTTTAGGGTTTGTGGCCCAACAATACCCTTGAGGGATGTGACCGATAACTCTAATTCAGGTAAGGGTTGGGTAAAATCCTCAGGCATATTCAGATGAAGACATAATACCTCTTCTTGTAGCTTCGCAAGCTGTTCTTCATCAGCCAAGAGTATGTGAAATTGCTTCTCCCCACACACGTCCTAGAGTGTACTTGGCATCGCATCTATAACAAATGCCCTGCTGCCTCTTGCGTTGCATCTCTTCCGCTGTCAGATGTTTGAAAGGATAGGAGTGCTCTCACCAGAACAACCTTCGTCCCTCATTGCTCTGATTAGCTACCCACTTTTCTGACGATTTGCCCTGAATCGGTACATTTCTGGTGTTTAGACTCACTGCCGTGGTCGGGGTTTTTCCTCCTTCGATTGATTTGTGATTAGGGTTCCAGGGAGTCGGGTTGGAGTTGGTTTTTGATAACCCCTTCGTGCCCCAATTACTTGAGTCCAACAATCCTGAGCCTCCATAAGTCTTCGGTGGTCTGATGGTCTTTGTTGTCTGATCGAAGAGGGCCCAATTTCAGCCTTCAGTCATCTGGGCTAACTCCATCTGAACCAAGGAATCCGTCTGGGCCATCTGAAGCTCAGCCCTAATGTCCTCCTTCAACCCATTCATAAACGTCATCGTCACTACCTCCACTGGCATGTCCCTTAACATCGACGTTACGACCTCAAATTTTTGGGTGTATTCGGCTACCGTCCCTGTTTGCTGTTTCTTTAGCAACTCTGCTAATTGGTTTCCCACCTGTGAACTGCCAAACCTTCGGATTACAGCTCTCTTAAACGTCTCCTACTCGACCATTGGTGGCCAGTTTTGTCTCCACTGATACCAACTTAGGGCGTCTCCCTCCATGCAAACCGCCACCGCCTGCAACCATCGGTCTTGTGACATCCCATTCAGCTTGAAATATCTCTACCCAAAAAACCCATCCAAAAGGATCCTCTCCATAAAACAGGGGAATTTCAAGCTTCCGATGATTTTTCTCCATTCTTATTGTTTCGATCTGAGCCGATGTTTCTTCTTCAAATTTTTGTTCTGATATCTCTTCTACTCCCACAGGTTCCTCCTTATCCTTCCCTTTGTTCTCTATTCTCCTTAAAATTTTGAGTATGGAAGAAATGTCTCCTGCCATCTTATCAAACTTGGCCTTTATCCCCGCAAGATCCTCCACGACCCTTAACATTTCTTTTTCTACATTATCAATTCTAGCCTCCATCCTTGTTGATACCATTCCCGATTACAAGCTTGCTCTGATACCAATTTGTTAGAGACCATCTGCTCTAACAAAAGATAGCTGAAAGTAACAAAGAAACCTACAATTGATTCGGACAAAGAACAGCAATAGAATAGGAAGGAAAATGGATTAAGATGATGAAACAATAAAAATGATATTCCTCAGCTAGACTTTGAAAGCTAGCTAAACCTCCAATACTCCACTTTTCAGTATATCATAACCGAATGCCTGTTCTCTCTCCCCTAACAACATTTTATTCCCCTCTCTAACTAACACACATCTGACTCACCCCTATGTGATTCCCCAATTTACCCTCACATATTTCCTGAATTGCTAGACTTCGTATTTCTCTTCTTACTGTATTGTTGTTGGAATATGGTCTCAACAGCACCCTATTACCTCTCACAAAGAGATGTTTATGCTGGTGTTTGATAAGTAATTAAGTATGAATGATTATGTTTTCTCAAGAATAGCATTATTCATTGCAGTTACATACTAATATGGAAAGCTTGTATGAGTAACTCCTCCGAGGATTGGGTCTAAATTTTGTTTTCTTGGATTTAATAAGGAAAAAATTTGAAAAAGTCATCATTTCATACTATTTCTCATTAGTTTGTGGTTTATAACCTTAGATACTGCTTCCATATATTTTGTGCTTGAAATGCATAAGCATACTTCTTTCATGGCAATTTCATATTGT
The DNA here is from genome assembly GCA_027564395.1 of Erythroxylum ulei. Taxonomy (NCBI): domain Eukaryota; kingdom Viridiplantae; phylum Streptophyta; class Magnoliopsida; order Malpighiales; family Erythroxylaceae; genus Erythroxylum; species Erythroxylum ulei. The sequence continues at coordinate 86,328,878 of JANITX010000212.1, read as the reverse complement.
GTGGAAAAATCTGTTCTCAATCTTAGTTTCTTGCTGTTGGCAGGATGCTGGAATAGGAACAAGTATTGATTCATTCTATGAATATCTGTTAAAGGTATATGTACATGATCTGATATGTTGTAAGTTAGTATCCAAGTTTAGCTTACTCTGCAAGTCAATATCTCATTTTGGTATTGATCCCTTTTAGCTCATTATTGTTGCAAGACAAACAAAGGGTGGAACTATGGGTTAATCATGGTTTGATTATGAATATTTTCCTTTATTGTACACTGTCTTGGGCCATCTTCTCACTGAGATGCTTATAAGAGCACTCCACACATACACATGGAAAAACAATTTTAGAAAAAGAAAAGGCAATATTATACATTCTTTGGGTGTCCTGCCAGAGAATGACAATTCTCCTTATAATTCATTATATACATGTACCTGATATGACCAGTACTTGAATCTCTGCAAGAAAGTGAAAGCATTTTCACTCTTTACAGGCTTACTTGCTATTTGGGGATGATGAGTATCTTTTCATTTTCAAAGAAGCTTATGCAGCTGCCATGCACTATCTCTTTAATGATCCTTGGTAAAACTTGTTTCTGACATCTCGCTATATAAATTTGTATTTATTCAAAAACTTTTTAAAGGATAATCTGTCTGCATCAACTCTCTTCTAATTTCTTTCTTCTTTCTTCTGGGGTACAAGTTGACTCTTAAATTTACTTTTATACACAGGTATGTTGAAGTAAATATGGATTCTGCGGCTATTGTCTGGCCTTTATTTAACAGCTTGCAAGCTTTCTGGCCAGGCCTTCAGGTTTTCACTCCTCTTTATTTGTCATTACGGAGCTATAAAATTTTTAATCTAACCTAATACTTCTTTGCATTAGGATATCAGACTTGATTATATTTATGTTTTGAAGGTTTTAGCAGGGGACATTGATCCTGCTATTCGAACACATACTGCCTTCTTTAGTGTCTGGAAAAGATATGGATTCACTCCAGAAGGTTTTAATCTTGCTTCCCTAAGTGTGCAGGTAATTATCATCAGTATATAAACCAAATGCAGTTTTTATTTGTAGTTCTCTTATTTTACACAATAATCTTAATTTAGAGCCTGATGTGCTGTACTCTGAACCAATACTGAACCCAATTTGCCTTTTCCATTAATAAACTATATATCCTAAGATAATCTTTGCATTTGTGTACTTTCACTTTGATCTCCAGCTCTCATTCACTGAAATTCTAGATTTTTGCAGCAAAGTTCTTGAGCTTGAAATATTCCCTCATCTCCTAGAGCCAGAAAGTTTGTATGCCATAGACTTTTTAAGATTGTAGCATCTTGTCCTAGGGTGATTCTGTGGGCTAATAAATAGCTATTTGGTTGAGGACCTGGATGATAATATATCTTTATCCTTCTTTCAATATGTAATTCTACAACTTGTAATAATAATTTGTTTCTCAATAGTATTTCTGATCTCACTAGCATTTCCTGTTCTGCAGCATGGACAGAAGAGTTATCCTTTGCGTCCAGAGTTGATAGAAAGCACATATTGGCTTTACAAAGCTACCAGAGATCCCAGGTCTGCACAAAATTGCTCAAGTCCATATTTATTTTCTTTCTGCTTTTATCTTTTAGTTAAATATCGTGAAAATCGTGATTTTTCTACATATGATAATTACCATGACAAATTTCACTGTGACAAAAAGGATGACGAAACCACTTTTCATAAAATGCTTCAGAAAACGGAAACTTTGAGAAATGGCAATTACTAATTGAAAAAAATTTGGAACACCACAAAACATCTTGTTCATGAAATATTAATTTGGAATCAAAATATTATTTCGGAATAGTGAACTGCAACCAAAAGAAAAGTCCATCTTTTTCTCTGCACCCACGGCCTAGTTTCCTTATAATTTATTGTTGTTTAATTTTATTCCATGGCTAATGCAAAACTTTTTACTTCATCTAATTTGTAGTTTGTTGTCCCTGCATATTTTTTTTTGGCTGTAGGTATCTTGATGCTGGAAGGGACATGGTCGCCAGCTTGCAATATGGGGCTCGATGTCCTTGTGGTTATTGTCATATAACAGATGTAGAATTTCATAAGAGAGAAGATCATATGGAGAGCTTTTTCCTTGCTGAAACAGTAGGTATCGATTACCAAACATTCCAGGGTCCAGACTGATATTTGTTCTCTCCACTTCTTTGCACTTACAAGACCAATAGTCATTTCAAATAGCATTGGGGAGTTTATATAACTTCTGGTCTTTCCATTTATAAAAGAATTTTTGGGCAAGTCGGGATTCTGAACAGTGTCGATTAGAAATTATTTTGCATGAAGAAATTGACCAGTCCAATTTGTGAGTAGTCAAACCGAGCAGACATTTGTTTCTTAAACGAGTGCTTACATAGTAGGTAGTCTGCCACAAAAATTTGGCTGTATTGCTATAAAAAAATTTCCTATCTGTGTAACATTCTTGATTCAGTTTTATCACATTCATGATTCATTGTAACCAACCAGTTTTCTTGAAACCTTGTTAGGTGAAGTATCTTTGGCTTCTTTTTGACTTGGCTAGTGGTCCTGATAACCTCGTAGAAAATGGACCGTACAGGTACAGAATTTGTGCTTGAATAGTGATTATTTGCTCACTTGTTCATTTTCCTGCGTATTGCTCATTAATGTGAATATTAATATGATTTCAGGTATATCTTTAACACTGAAGGCCACTTGCTGCCAGCAACACCCCAAATATCTCTTGTAAAGGAACATTGTTCATATTTTGGTGCCTACTGTGGAAGTAGTGATATGGAACTAGAGACTCATAGATCAGATGGCCCAATAAATCCCTCTGAAATTAATGCCAGCACAGTTTATGGGGGTTCAATTCATTCTGGTTCCATATTTCTTGAGTCAACTTCCACATCAGGATTGATGAAGGTTGGTGTTAATTTGATTGTATATAAATTCCATATGGACCTAAATTTTTTTATTGTTTATGTGTTTTCTCTCTTCCTCTTGTCTTTTGCGTTAAGACACTTTTCCAGTGTGATAGGGTGTTAGCATGTCTATTATAGATTCTATAAAATGTTTTGAAGGGCAGCTATTTTACTGAAAACTGTTGCATATTGGCATATTTGTAGCCTGGACATGGTTATCGATCTGACATGCATTAAATTAACCAAAAACTGAAAGTAAAAAGTTTTGTATCTGGTAGATTAATTAATTCTGTCAGATTTGCTGCTTTTAATTGATAGTTCTCGTTTCTTTTATAGGGTGCTTGTCCTGGGTTAACCCACGGGCAAAAGTATGGCATATTGTACTCGGACTCAACTGATACGTCTCAGGAGGTTGAGTCTTCTCGCCCAAGACAGGATGTGGTTAAGAGCCATTCGGTATTGGTTGTTTCGAATCATCAAACTGCTGATGATTCTGTGTCCTTTAACTCCAATAATCAGGGTGAAAATGTTCAGCAATCAATTCAGGAAGGGTGATACATACTGACAATGAGAAAGGCCTTCCAGGTGTGTCTAGATGCTTTGTGACCAGAGTCTTCGTCCTCCATGAAAATACAAGGTGTCTGATGTTTACAAATTGATGTGGCTTTTGCCAAAGATCAGATATAATGTGACGTGGAGGAAAACTTTCTGATAAGCTAATCCGTCTGCCTTCTAATTGAGGGCTAATCTTTTCTTCTTTTGGGACTTCCATTTTTCAATGTTTGAGCCATCCGGCGATTGTTGCTAAAGTCAGCATTCAAGCTTGAGGGAAGAAAAGAAATGTAAGCAAGCAGTACTGGAATCTTGTGGAGGCAGGACACAGAAACCACAGCACTTGTTTGCTTCTAGGTACTCATACTTTTAACATATTTTCGAAAGGATTCTGTCCGTAACGTTGCAGTGAATTCTTAAAGTCGACTTCATTTTGTAAGCTTTCAACATCAAAGGTTAGGAAGATGGTTGATCATTGTTGAAAAGTTGCCTGGATGTGGTTCATGTCTCACCTGATATGAAGGGAAGGTGGTGTGCTTCAGAATTGGTACATACTCTATACAATGGCCTAAGATTTTTATACGAGAAACCTCAACAAAAAGATATGCCAATTTTTATATCTTTAAGCAAAATTTTTTATTGGAAATATTTGTTTGCAATAACTTCTTTTCCATTGTCATTTACTTTGTCTCATATGTTGTGATATGATGACAGGAATTGTATTTATGTGACAGACCGAAATTTCTGCTTCTTCTTCTTCCTCTCCACCTGATACCATCATTATAGTTTCATGTCAAATTACTGATGAAGTTGGTTGGTAGGACATGCTGAATTGGATGAATAAATAATGAGTGGAGTACTTTCTGCAATGTTTTAACAATGTCTAATATTAAACCTTTAATATGTTTAAAATTTAAAAAGTTCACTATTATAAAATTGAATAAAGATTGAATAAAATTAACTATTTTAAAGTATGATGGGAAAAAAATGTCTATCATTGAAGATCTTAAAGTTTAATTAAAAATATTAAATAAAAATTAGTTAATTAATTTTAGTTTATAATAATTTATTAATTTATAAAAATTGACAATTGATTTTTAATAATAAAAATTATTAAAGTAAATTGAATTAAAAAGTTAAAAATAAAAAATTAAATTATTTAAAAAAAATTCATTTAAATCAATTATATTGATTAAATTTTTTTAGTTAGATTGATAGGGCGTATCGTATTAATTGAATATTTTAATTATTAGTTTTGCTTTACATACGGACACTTATAAATTGATAAACAAAATTTCGAATTTCTAGGACACTAGAATACCAAATTATCAACGTATTTTAATCTTTAATCACTGATCAATAAGTTATCTAATGTAGATCAAAATAATACTAACCTCAAAATTATACGAATACTTTAAAATCCACTTGCTTTTAGGACTTAAAACGGTTAAACCAAGAGTTTAGATTATGTCCATGACTGAATTTCATTCCGAAAAAGTAAAATCAACCATCATAATTGCTCACAGAGATGACAATAATGATTAATGAGCGTTTCTTTTCAACAATCCTGTCACCTACAAAAGAATAGTCTTACAGAAAAGTTACATCGTAAATGTAATCGCATTCAATGAATCCAAACATCTGAATGACATAGAGTACTGTATCTGCACTTTTGACTTACCAAAAGTCAGACGAAAAGGGTGAAAGGGATTTGCATAAAGTTCATGCGGTCGAGAAACAAATAAAATGCCTACAAGTTTTTCATAGTTCATGTTGATTATTGGGTTCATTGGATACTCTTACTATACGTATATTTTTCCATTAAACAGCCTTTGGTGGTCTGCCTGTCGTTTCCAACTCATCGCTTTGGCTCATAAGCATACAATGTTTACTGTGTCCCAAAGATTTTCTCTTTGATCGATAAGATTTTGTTTAAGCAAGTAGTATTAATTAAGTTAAACACAATTTGCACCCCCGGAGCTTTGTTTTATAACATGTTTAGGCAAGGCTAGAAAGTCCCAGCTTTATAGAGCCCTATGTGTATCTGTATCTCTTCCTACTTCAAGAAGTATTTGTCTCGAGGGTGTCAAGAAGAAGTCAATTCTTTTTTTTTTTGAATTACATTAGGTATCTTAACTTAGCTGGACTAATCCTAAATTCTTAAAACCCCACCCCAAGAACCCTAAGGGAGGAAAATCTAGAAACTCAAAATCTCTCAGGTTCTTACGTAGAACTCAAGACCTCCTATAAGGAAGAATTTAAGTGAGAAGTTTACATCATTTAAGTCATTCCTCGTTGTCGAAGATAGTCAATTTTTTGTTAAGCATAAGGTGTATTTTGGTTCTTAAGATATATCAATTTTTTATTTTTATTATATATTTTGTAAATAAATGAAAGTACACATTTCTATTAAGTTCAGTTAATAAGTTGTAATGCCTTTTTAATTAAATGCTTATTCACTATTATTCTAACAATCCCAATTCATTTAAAGTTTAATTGAAGTTTTTCTATATACTTGAGATGAATTAAGGAACTAAATTGATTGTAATATTGATTTCAAGAGTCCAAAAGTTTTATAAAACATTTTTTATGGGAAAATAGAATAAAAAAAGTCCATTAAATTGAATTGGTCAATGAATTAAAAAATTGTGAGAATTCTTAATCTGAAATAATTTTTAAATGACTTATAATTCAAAAATATATTATTAAGTAAACTTATATTGATAAAGTATTAATTAGAATTAGTAATTGTATTTATCTATATGAATGTTAATTAGAATAATTTTCATAACTAAAACAGCTTACTTAAATATTATCAAATATTTAATTCAAACTTAAATTTTGATTATAAAAAAGTTAAGAACTAAAATATACTTTTTCCCCTTTTTCCTTCACTTTTTAACCTTTGCACATTAGATTAGATATGAAAACTTCTTATCATTTGTTATATTTTGATTTAACTTTGTGGTATTTTCTTCTTCAATTCTTTTAGAAATTAACTCTTCTTAAATAAAGTTTATTTCTATGCTAGTTTTGTAAAATAGTTATTAGCATGGCTTTAAAAGAATTTATTTTTAAAATATATAATTTTCGGATTCACATTTAAATAATAACCACCATCGAATTATTAAAGTTCAACTTTTTGATTAGTATAGATCCGATCTCATTTGAGTCAAGTAATCAGATTTTCACACTAATGCCTAAAATTTATAATCATATCAACTTACCATTTGCTTTTCATTTTTCCGTGGCATTGGATTCTGACAATGGCTACTTTACAGGGTATCTAATTTAACATGATTGTTTCCAGATCATGATTTCGAAACATTAGACAAAGACACAGTTGGGTTGTTACCTCTGACAAATTGACCACCACTGTTGGTTAATCACGTGTCATAATGTCATGTCATATGAGCATCTTCCTGGTGTTCATCATTACCAACACCTGTAATTGTTCTTGTCAGAGTCGATTGTATTGTGTTGTCTGTGAAAACAACTGAAACCTGAAAAAAAGTTGGTAAAAGGAATACGCATCCGAAACCAAGCTAAACCACTTTCTGGTTTCTTCCTGCTCAGCATAGATACATTGAACAACTTTTTCTCCACTTTTAGATTTCCACTCACCAGAACTCCTGACCTCCATAAGACTATTTTTTTTTGGGGTTAAATTTCAAAGTATCTTGCGTGAGTTCGAAGTGTATTTGTTGTTCCGAATTGTTGTGTCTGCTCTCTGCTGTGCTTGAATAAATTCTAATTATTATTATAATAAATTAGATGATAAGGATCTTAAAAGCACAGCAGAACATAATAATTCAAAAGTTACAGATCTACTCCTACATACACAAGCAAGGTCAAACTCCTAACCTTGCTTAAGTGAAGACTAATCTCTTATCATTAGACTTCGATGTTCGGTGGTTTCATGAGACATTTATTAGTTTAACTCGATGTTACTAATTGAAATAAAGTTCCGATAAGATAAGTGATTTAAAGTTTAAAATATTGTATTAATATTATACTATTATAAAATTGTTAAAAATTAAATAAAATTAATTTAATTGAAAATAAGATTGCTAAATAGAGAATTTATTGTTTTATTTTAGTTTATCAAAACTAATTAGCTTACAAAATTTAGCTAATTAATTAATAAACTAACAACGATAATTATCAAACTAAAAAATTGTCGGTTCGAGAATTTTACTATTAAACCAGTTGAACCGATTCAGTTTTTAAAACTTTGGTTTAAATTACAATTTTTTGATATATAGATAACTTAATTTAGAGAATAAGGTATATAACATCCTCATACTAAATTTGGAACATTAGAAGGATACTTTGTTCCCTAATTTTTTTAATTTGGTATTTTATTTTGATCTATAAAATAGGTCTATGAAATAATAGGCCTTATATCATATAATTCAAACCTTATCACTTGTACCTAATTGTAGAGGATCTATTTAGCATTTACTTTAATCTTTTGGAAATTGATTATTAAACTCAAATATATTAATAATTGCGATGACTTGATGATAATCAATCGCCGGCTTGATTAATTAAGTCATTAATGGGTTGAACTCTTCTCGATTTATATATATGGTTAGATTTAAGTAGATAGTGGCTTGAGATTTATATTCTTTAAAACCTATACATTATTCTAAATGATCAATCATGATGTAGTGAATATGAGAAGAATCTTCAATACATAATAAAGCATATTTTGATCTTGAGACATCAAACAATTTAACTCAACTCCAAATTCGTTTCTTCAAATCAATCAATATTCCAACCACTTTTTAGATATTTATTCCCTACTGTTCTTTTAGATGGTTTAAGAACACAGCCAGCCTGAGGGAAATTTGACTTTCACCTTTATTTCATCATTCTAAACAAGACCTTCACTGGTCATGAACAGCTTTTTTGGTCACCAAACTACGACTATGTAATTCATAGAAAACTTCCAGATGCACACTGTATGTAACTTTGTGAATTTATACATATATGGATACTGCAAAAACATAATTTTGGTGAGTTTTTTTTTTCTTTCACCATTTCCATTTACATAGTCACAGTATTTGAAGCAATCACTTCCTGCACGCGAATTTCTGTTTAATTCGATCGCGAGGACCGTCAAAACCGAACACCACATGGATGATGCCTGAACCAACACGAACTGTAGATTCGTCGATCTGTTTCATGTTTGGAACTTCCCGGCGCGATTATAGTGAGACCCTGACACAAAATTGAATTTTTCCTTGGAGAACCCAAGCAGAAATCGTCTCTTCTCGGGATACGTAAATTCTCTGGTAAACTAACAATGTCCTGTAAATCCAGAGGCTGGTTGTGGTTTATGGGCTCTACTCATACTCCACAACCCAGACCTCTTGCTTCTGATCCTTTCATGATTCTCAACCTCTTGCAAGATGACATAAACATACTGCAAAAATACGTGAAACCCTCGTGAGTACTACTGAGAAATATGTTTTAAAACTTTTGGATAATACAGATATGAGTTTTTTAGAGAATTGAAGCTATGGACATGGAAGAAACTTACTCCCATGGAACATCTCCTACAAGCATCCAGTCACCATCTTTGTCCTCATAAGTAGGAACATATTCTGATCCTTTGTAACCTTCACTCTCTGAGTACTCACCTGGCAAGGTTCCAAACTTAGATCTTTAGGACCACCGTAGCATCAAGTACCACAGAGGCAAGCAACAGACAAATAATAAGACATACTTGTCGATATCAACTAATTATTACCTATCGTGAGCTTGAACATGTTCTCCAGGGCTTTTAGGAGCTCTGGATATCCCTTATAAACCTTAAGGTCTATCTTTCTTAGGTATGGAGCACCATCCATACTTACTTTCACGTAAATCCCAGACGCATCAGGTTCAACGTTCTTCGGGTGCAGGTTATTTTTCCTGTACGATCGAACTGGAGGCCAACCCACAAGCTGTGCCCTGATTATAACAAGCACATCGAAGGATTTGAGTATTTTAGATAATCCCAAAATTGTTGACAACAAAAATAAAGAAAAAAAACTGCGTAAGACTTACTTGGGAGCAGGCAGGGTTTCATGGTTGACGTGTTGAGCATCAGATTTACCCTTAGGTCTATTTTCATCAGCTGGCAACGGCCGCTTATGGTTTCTAACGGTAGAAAACGCCTGCTCTTCATTTCCGTCCGTACCTGGCAACCCTAGTCTAAGCTCCGTTGCCTTGAGGTTTAGATCGTTCTCGTATGCAGCAGCACGTTCCATATCGCAATAACAATGTTCTGAACCAAACCCAGAAATAGAAGATCCTCGGGGAAGAGATTGGTCCTGAACTTAGAGAAAGTTTTGAAGAGATATAGAGATGTACGAATACAAAAGAAAGAAGTGAGTGTTCTGTAGAGACCCTTTCTATTTCTATATATCAAAGGGGGAATGGGGATTCTTAAAAGAGTATGAATGCACGAATTAAGGACAAAGGCAAGCTCAGGTGTCGGTAGCTATAGCAGCACAATAGAGGCAACCTGTTGATGCACTTAGGGGACAAGAGTGGGACAAGGCACAGCCGCCCATATGGAAGACTTTTATGGAGGGACGGTCAAGATGGGTTTGAGGAGTGAAATCAGGGGCGTTAGTTGCGTGGTATGGGAAGCATACCCATGTGGGCAGTGGGGTCTGCATGACTGTTGGGTATGGGCATGGCATGGCCATGTGGGACAAGAATTTTGGCTGTGACTGTGAGTGGTTTTTAATTATATAATTTGGTGGGTTTAGAGAGATGCGGGGTTTACACTTTACATTACATGCGGAGAGTGAATGGAGATGGCATGTGGATATGTTGATCAGCTCCTCAGTTATTCCCTTTTTATTAAAAATAAACAAAGATAATAAAAAATTACATACACTTCTCGAGACCAATCTTCTTCTTTTTTTTCTTAAAATGGGTAAATTTTGTAATTATTAAGGATTAGGGTCTTATTAAATAAATTGTTGGGTGTTAATAATAATCAACAAAATACTTATTTGTTAATAATAATTCAAATTCAACGCTTATAATTCAATGTATCTAGCTCGTAAGTGATAATTATTTATTAAGTGTGGACGAAACTTTAATATTAGGATAAAATACTTTAACAAGAGGGGTATCCCTAAAAAACATGAACTACATTGGTATTATCTAAAACCCCTATGGAATTGTATGAGGTTCTTCCTCAAAGTTTTAACGAGGATGAGATTGTTGAGTTGTAAAGCTTATACCTATTATTGATACTTCAAGAGTAGGTAATTGAATTGAAAAGTACAGTGGCTGCTCTTTGGATGTCTATTTAAAGAACTATTTGAAAAGGTATCCAAGTATTTAGAGGAACTAAGTTATAAAAAATTAGTTTTATATTTTAATTTTCCTTACTTTCTTTATATTATTTTCTTTTACTATTTTCAGTGCTCTAGTTAAATTTCATGAAATCGATCATAATTGAAAATTATATCTGTTTATTGTTTGTTAAAGTGCTCAGAAGAGGTCTTAATTTATAAAACCTTAATTTAACCACACTTTCAAGTGACATTTTAAATGGAATTGTAAATATAATTAAAAAATTTATCATCCTGTTCATAGAAAGCATATTATATATATGTGTGCGTGTGTTATTAAGATATCTGAAAATTTATATGTTACTATAAAATTATAAAATATGACTAAATTGTTAATTCATGTAATTATTCAATGATGGAAATGCATTATAAAATATAACTTATTTATCATTCTCCGTTAATTATTTAAAAAATCAAGTTATGAAATAATTAAAAGTTAATATTTTCAAATGATTTTTTTTAAGTTAATATTTTCAAATGATTTTTTTTAAAACGGAAGAACTCGTAGTTGTTATCATTTTGATGCGCACTAGGTAAACTTTTAAATTGACACAATAACCTACAAATCACATCAACCAGATACTTCGTATCTGACAAGTTCTGTACGAAAGATTCAATCAAAAGAGCGTAAACAGAAATATTAGAATACAATACTTTTTAGTCTCATGCCTCTCACTCCATTGACTCAACCACTCTCTAAGAGCTCTTAAATGATTACTTACAGGTTTACAAGAATACTTATGTTCTTACCACTTTATTATGATTCATATCGTTATTATATATTTCTCTTTGACAATTTTTTCTTTAATAACGGTTGAATCTCAGTCAAGACTCAAAACTCTCAACATTTAAAATAATTTATTTAATAATTGCGAATTCTAATATATGTAAGCGGTCAACCACAAAATAATATTACAAGTTTAAATCTTTTGTCTAATATTATTTTGTCTTATTTTATTTTATAAAATTTTAATCATTTATTTTATAAAACTTATACAAAACTTACGTAAATAAATAATTAAAATTTATTAAACACAATAAAATAATATAACGTTATACAAAGTATCTGAAATCTAATATTTATATTACTGCTTCAAAAGCAGATCCTGTATGCAGCAAATCTTTGGAAACTCCAAGATTTGTAATTCCAAAGTCTCATTTTTGTTCAGTCAAATCAAAACTGCTCTATGGTATTTACGTAAGAAGCCATTATAGAGTAAACTTTGGCTGTCCCAACTATTTCTCTTTCAATCCTATTTTCAGCTCTTTCTTTTGGAGAAAAAATAAAATAATTAGTACAAAATATCTGAACCGTAAACTTTAAGGATTATTTTCTAACTGTTCTTTAGATAAAAACATCATGGTAAGAGCATCCAATGTCCTAGCGGAGAGAGAAAAATATATATATATATAATATATATCGAGTGACAGCGAGAGCGTGGTGAAACAATGGGCATGAGGATTGGCGTGTCCACTGGTATAGCGACACGTACAGAGTTACATGTCGCTAACATCCACGCGCCCACCAACTCCCAGCGCTTGGATTACGAACATAAGGGCCCATTTCGCTCGTGCGCCTTCCCAACTTTTTCTTCAATTATTTCTCTCGAGTCCTTTCACCTAATCTCTGTTTCTTGTCCAATCACATTAATATTTTATATATATATTCTTTCACTTTCTATTATTAAATTAATTTTTATTTTAAACAACAAATAAAATAGTTTTATTATTTTTACCATTTTATAGCACATACCAAAATGCAATACTATGTTGAAGATCCTGTTTTTAGAGGGAAAAATAAAAATTACATAATAAGATGAAAGAAATAGATTCATGATATATCTTCTAGTAGGATAAAGTGACAACTAATAAGTGTAGTATTTAAATAAGTGATTCTTAACTCAAAATGTTTCGCATAATTTACTAATCAATTAATACATTTATTACTCTCGTAATAAATATGTCAATGTAAGACTGTTCAATTTCGAGTAAACAGTTTACGAATCCCTTAAACTATGAAATTGGAAATTATCAATCATCTCGCCGAGGAATAAAGAAAGTTGATGGCTGCTATCGAATCCATGTAATCTTTAATAACGAAATTATCATCTTTATCATTGCTCCTAACTTCAATATCAGATTGGATAATTCTCCTTGTCCGATTTTTATAGACTTTCTCTCTTGTCCTCGCAAATCAATTCAGTTACTCTCTCCTTTGCTTAAAACTTCAATTCCTCTTCTTTTTCATATCTTGGAGTATCCTTTGTATGCAAAAAAAAACAACAACAACAAAGATCAATACACAAGTCTTGTTTCTCAACTAAGCTACGATCTTCTCTAAGTTTAATTTGAAAGCAAAATTTTGGTAATTAGGTGTTAACCTCCTGAAAAAATACAAAACAACCTTCTACATACTAGAGTCTTTGTATCAAAATAATGAAAATGTAGAGGGATTTTAAGAGCTGTGAGAAATATGTGGAGATAGTGAAACAAACTCTTTCCAACAATGAGAATAATGTCATCCATTGTCTTAAGAGGAGTCTTTGTAATAGGTGGAAATGACTTGTTTTTTACATACAAAGCATACCCAGGAAGAAGAAAAGGAACCAATGCCCAGTATCAATGGAAATTAATATTATTTGCACTTAAAGTTGCCCTTTCACCATTTCAACGAGCCATGACTGAAATCTATGAGCTCGTTGTCTCTAATACTTTAGTCTACATCGATGATTCTATGTTTCAAGACCTTAAACTTTAAACCATAAATTCTAAACCCTAAATTTCAAAATTCAAAATCCTAAAAAGCATGTATACATAGTTAATAAATTGTGAAATATATATAAGTATTTCATAAATTAAATAATCTAAATAAATCACTTAATTCAAAATTAAATGATATGTTTGAATAAACTAATATTAATAAATTTAATACTTCTTATTCTTCAAATTGATTAATATTATGAATTTTAAATGAAACATAATTTGTGGTAGATAATTCTTCACCTCTTGGTCGGTCCACCTTAAGGAGCATAAAATTTATTAATTTGAATTAAAATACTATTAATTGTTTTTTTTTTGAATCAGAAAGGAGAGATACAGGCCTTAGGTAACTAATCGGGGAAAGGAAACACCCGATATATCCTCTAGGAGGATAGATAAACAACCCACAGGCGGGTTTTGAAAAAGATGAATGCCAATTTCAAGTGAACTGGCATAATTGGCGAGCCAATCCGCAGCCCTATTAGTCTGGCGGTAGTTTTAGAATGACTTTAGTTTGGATAAAAGTCTTTTTTCATTAGACAAATAAGAAAAATGGGATTTAAGATAAGAGCAGGAGGATGATAGAAGATCCTCGAAAGAGGAAGCTTGACTGCAAATGTTTTTTTTTTTCATATACACATTTAAAGGCCCTTTTTGATCATTTGATAATGGGAATCTTTCAATAGTCTCATTGCTAGCTTTTTTCGATTTGGTGTTCGCATGTAGCGGTCTTTCATTGCAGGATTTTTCACAACCTGCTCTTAAGCAACCATGAATGGTGGTTTGAAGTGTTGGTCAACAAGAAAACACTGAACTAAACTTGTTAGTCATAACAATTATAGGTTTGTGAATAGGGTAGGTTGGTGGAGAAGCTGGCTTTAAATATTTTTAGTTTCTAGGGCTCTTATCCCTACTCAATAAACTGGATGGTTTTATTAATTTTTATGTATGTAATCAATTTCTTTTGAAAATATCTTTGGTTTTTTAAAAATAATTTTCTTAGTTGCATTTTTTGTAACTATTTTTGATAAATTTTAATTTTATGGGTTTTCTTAGAGATATTGCTAACTCTAGGGTCGTTGAAAAATGTTATATTCAATCCTAAATATTTACCACAGTAGAAGAGGATGTAGAGACCTCATGTTAAGCTTTAGGCAAAAAGGGACTGCGTTTTCCTCTTCTAGCATTTCTAGCCTGGATTTTTCGAGTTGTTAGGTAGTAGATTTAATTATAGATGGGCTTTCTGGGGTTTACTCAGGTTTGAGTTTCCTCTTGAAATCATGTTCTGCATTGAAGAAATTCTTTTGCTTCACCATTAATATATTCAACATCAAAACATAAAAGATAGCTTAACATCTAACAAAATTTTGTTTTTAAACAATATTTTCAAAATTTCTCAATAGAACTTTTTTAGCATATTTACAATCAATATAGAGACTTTTTTTTTTAATTTAATAGTTCTCCTTGAAAATTTATAGTACATAAAACCATAGATAATTTTTTTTAATAGTGGAATAGTTACTTTGAGTGGTGTTCCAATGTCTTGATATATACTGAATTATTTTTTCTCTACTATTGTTAATTTGTCTTAATATTCCGTCATTTCCTTGAACTAAAGCATATGTTTCTAAAATTTAAATGCAATAGGGTCAGCTAGACGTAATATAGGAATTTCCTACACCATAACTTGTATTTGTTTTATGATCTTATTGTGTTATTTTGGGGTTTTTTTTCTTTAATCTTTCATGGAGTGGTTTGCAAAGTCTATTTAAATTTGGGCAAACATTCATTACATAGTTCAAGCTTCCTAAAAAATCTTTGTAATTGTTTTCTTTTCAAAATTTGGTTTAAAATTTTGTTACTAAATTCTAAACTTCTTTCTATTGGATTAATAGAATCAGACTAATTCCTTAATTGTATTTCTGGATATTTCTCAATGTTCTAGCTATTCACCAAAGGTAAGAAGTAGATGAATAATGTAACATCCTACCCCCGACAGGAAGGATAAAATAGTAAATTAGCATAGGATGAGATTGATAGGGATTAATTAGTATTATTTATACATACTGGTGAACCGTGAAAATAGTGCACATGAAATAACTGTACATGCATACATGACATTCCCAGTAATTGGGCCTAAACGGAATTTTACTGTGATTAATTTGGTCATTGTATTCGAAAAATTTATTGGACTGAGTTTTTATGAGTTTTACATTTTATGGGAATTATAGGAATTTTTCTGAAATTTTCCGGAGAAAATTTCCGGACCGGAAAAAAAATCGCCAAGTGGCGAACCGGTCGATTTTCGGTAGCGAAAATTGCTACCCAATGGCACTGTC